>JALXFT010004871.1:5000-66334 GCA_023376895.1 Aspiorhynchus laticeps
TGCGCTGTACTCGGAGCAAAACCTTGCATAGTTCGGTCTGCAGAGTCTCTATTGGGTGTTTGTCCCATTTAGTGAACTCTTGGTTTGTGAGTGGACCCCAGACTTCACACCCGTAGAGTGCGATGGGTTCTATTACTGATTTGATTATTTTTATCCAGATTCTGATTGGGATGTCAATTTTGATATTTCTCTTAATAGCGTAAAAAGCTCTCCGTGCCTTGTCTCTCAGGTCGTTCACAGCTTTGTTAAAGTTCCCTGTGTTGTTAATATTTATGCCAAGATAAGTGTAGTTCTGTGTGTGCTCAAGGAGCATGTTGTCTAATTTAAAACTATGATGTTGGTCTTGGTGGCTGGGTCTTTTTTGGAAAATCATTATTTTTGTCTTTTTGGGGTTAACTGACAGGGCCCATGACTGACAGAAGCTGTGCAGGAGGTCTAGATGCTGCTGTAGACCCTCTTTAGTGGGAGACAGCAGCACCAGATCATCAGCAAACAGGAGGCATTTGACTTCAGTGTCTAGTAGAGTAAGACCGGGCGCTGCAGACTGATCCAGAGCTCTCACTAACTCATTTATGTATATATTGAACAGTGCAGGACTTAAGCTGCAGCCCTGTCTCACTCCACGACACTGAGGGAGGAATTCTGTGTGTTTGTTACCAATCTTAACAGCAAATTTGTTGTTTTTGTACATTGATTTGATGATGTCATATGTTTTTCCTCCGATGCCGCACTGGATTAATTGAAGAAAAAGACCTTCATACCAAATGGAGTCAAAAGCTTTTTTGAAGTCAATAAAGCATGAGAAAATTTTGCTTTTGTTTTGGTTGATTTGCTTATCGATTAAGGTATGGAGAGTGTATACATGGTCTGATGTGCGATATTTTGGTTGGAAGCCAATTTGACACTTGCTCAGGACATTTCCATCTCTAAGAAAATGGGCTAGTCTGCGGTTTAGGATTTTGCAGAAAAGTTTCCCTAGGTTGCTGTTTACACATATGCCACGGTAGTTATTGGGGTCAAATCTGTCTCAGTTTTTATGGATTGGGGAGATGAGGCCTTTGTTCCAGATGTTGGGGAATATACCTGAACTAAGGATGATATTGAAGAGCTTGAGGATGGCTAATTTGAATTTGTGCTCGGTGTATTTTATCATTTCATTTAGGATGCCATCGACACCACAGGCTTTTTGGGTTTTCAGGGTTTGTATTTGGTCTAATAGTTCAGCTTGTGTAATTGGACAGTCTAAGGGGTTCTGGTAGTCTTTGATGGTCGACTTTAAAACCCTTAGTTTTTCGTACATTGCATTTTGTTCCCGATTGTTTTCTATATTACTAAAAAGGTTGGAGAAGTGGTTTATCCAAACATCTCCGTTCTGGATGGCTAGTTCTTGATGGTATGATTTGTTGAGTGTATTCCAATGTTTCCAGAAGTGGTTGGATTCTAAGGATTCTTCAATATCTTTGAGTTGACTTTTTGTGTTTTGTTCTTTTTTCTTTCTTAAAGTATTCCTATATTGTTTAAGTTTTTCATGATAGAGATGACGGATGTTCTCGTTGTCAGCCTCTCTGTGTTTCTGGTTTGATAGGATTCTTACTTCTTTCCTAAGTCTTTTGCAGTCATTGTCAAACCATCTCTCAGTGGCATGTGGTCTTTTTGCTTTTCTTTTTGTGGTTTTTAAATTGGATAATGTTGCTG
The DNA here is from genome assembly GCA_023376895.1 of Aspiorhynchus laticeps. Taxonomy (NCBI): domain Eukaryota; kingdom Metazoa; phylum Chordata; class Actinopteri; order Cypriniformes; family Cyprinidae; genus Aspiorhynchus; species Aspiorhynchus laticeps. Next base: position 6,696 of record JALXFT010004871.1, read on the forward strand.
AGACCTCAAATATTCTGTTCAGCTTGTCTACTGCTAGGTTTGTACCTTCACTGTCGTGCGGGAAAGGAATGGCGAGGAATTGATCTAATAGGACTTGAATTTTTGTTTGACCAATTGTACTTAGATATGTATCTTTACTGTCTTGTTTCCATCTATACGTGTTTCTAAGTGAGTGGAGCTGGGTTTGTTTAGATGTTTCTTGGTTGGGCGTTGCTCTGGTTAAGTAGAGGGTTATTTTACTATGGTCTGATAGTGGGTTTAGTTGGCTGACTGTGAACGCTCTGAGGGAGTTTGGGTTAAGGTCTGTAAGAAAATAGTCGACTGTACTGCTACCAAAAGCTGAGCTGTAGGTGTATCTACCGTAGGAATCTCCTCTTAGTCTGCCATTGACTATGTACATACCTAGTGTGCGACACAGATGAAGAAGATATGTTCCGCTTTTGTTTGTTGTTTTATCATAATTGTGTCTTCGTGTGTGTATAGGTGGGGGGAGGACGTCACCTCCAGGCAGGTGTTTGTCCCCCTGAGAGTTAAGTGTGTCCAGTTCTTCACCTGTTCTGGCATTTAGGTCTCCACAGACCAGTACGCTTCCCTGTGACTGGAAGTAATTAATGTCTACTTCAAGAATGGAGAAACTGTCTTCATTAAAATAGGGAGACTCTGCCGGAGGGATATAAGTGGCACATAGGAAGATGTTTTTCTCTGTTGCGGTGACTGTACTATTAATTTCTAACCATGTATAGAATTGTCCTGTTTTAACTACTTTGACGGCATGGACAAGATTTGATCTGTACCAAATAAGCATCCCGAGTCTCTTCCTTGTGTCACTCCAGGCAGTTTAATAGATGGGATGATGAGTTCTCTGTAGTCTTTGGGGCAGCCGGTGGGTCCATCTCTGCTCCATGTCTCCTGCAGGATGATGTCTGAATTTTTTATTTCTGAGTTGAAATCTGTGTTTCTGCTTTTGAGGCCAAAGGTAGATGATCTCAGGCCTTGAATATTCCAGCATGATATTATAAATGCTTTGTTGTTCATAGGGTCTTAGTTTTGTTGATAAGTTTTGACCTATGACAGTAGGTGTGAGCAGATGAGGTTGAGCATCTGACGGATGTCTCTTAGCTCTGTTGTTGTGGCTTGCACTGGTGCTGTTGTAGGTTTTCTGCTCACAATCTGAGCATAGCTGTGGCTGCCAGGGGCCTGCTGTGTATGAGGGGGTTAGGGGGTCCTGCCTCAGTTCTCTTATTTCCATCCTCATTGCTGTTAGTTGTGTCCTGTGTATCTCAGCCTGTTGTAAGAACTGTGTTTCCAGTGTCTCCAGCTGGGCCCTTAGCCCCTCTCTCACCTGCTGGAGTTCCTTCACCTCAGTCTGCAGTGTAGACAGCTCTCTCCTGAGGCTGTCCCTTTCTCTGTGCTTGGCTGTGGGGCTGTTGCTGGTCTGGTCTGTTGTCTGAACTTTTTGCAAGGAAAAGATCATCTCCTTGAGCTGTACCATTTCTCCCTCTAGCTCTGTGAACCTCTCCCTCATGTCAGTGCAATAGCAGTGTGAATGGGGGTCTTTGGTCTGGTTTATGCTCGAAGGGTCTCTCTGTTCTGTCTGATCCTCATTTGTGTGGATGCGGTGGGAGACTGACTCCTCAGGAGTGATTAGTTGGTCGCTGGTTATGGTCTCTTTCTGTGCTCTGTCTTTGATGCAGAGGAAGTCTTGTTCGAAGAGGCCATTGATGCGCTTTACCACCACTATACCCGTTGTTTTGTAGATATTAACGTTGGTGGTTGTTGTGTCTTCCTCATTTCTTATTTTTAGCTGGAAACCCCCACAGATGCCTTTTCTTTCAGCAGAGGGGTAGTGTGTAATGATGGCCTTGTGCCATGCATAGGGCTTGTTGGTGTAGAATATCAGGTTACTTATGCTGCTATCTATCTGTCTGTCTGTCTGTCTATCTATCTATCTATCTATCTATCTATCTATCTGTCTGTGTCTGTCTGTCTGTCTGTCTGTGTCTGTCTGTCTGTCTGTCTATCTATCTATCTATCTGTCTGTGTCTGTCTGTCTGTCTGTCTGTGTCTGTCTGTCTGTCTATCTATCTAGCTGTCTGTCTGTCTGTCTATCTATCTATCTATCTATCTAACTTTAAGCTTTTAAAACTACTTTAAACTTCAAACTATTTCAGACTGAAAACTGTCAAAATTAAACTTTTTTAAACTTTTCAAACTTAAACTTTTTAAACTTCTTAAACTTTTTTTAAACTTTTCAAACTTTGAAAAGCTAATTATGAAATGCTAATTATGCTAGAAACATGTTAGCGACATGCTAGTAACTTGCTAATCATGCTAGCGAAATGCTAATCGTGCTAGTCACATGCTAATCATGCTAGAAACATGTTAGCGACATGCTAGTAACATGCTAATCATGCTAGCGAAATGCTAATCATGCTAGAAACATGTTAGCGACATGCTAGTCACTTGCGAGTCATGCTAGCAACTGCATATCAACACCCTAGCAACCGACCTGGGTACCTTAGCAACCACTTAGCAACACCCTAGCAACCACCCCGGGTACCCTAGCAACCGCATAGAAACATCCTAGCAAACCACCTAGAATACCCTAGCAACCACTCTGAGGTCCGTAGCATCTATCTATAATCTGACTCTATCTATCTATCTATAATCTGACTCTATCTATCTATCTATCTATAATCTGACTCTATCTTTCTATCTATAATCTATCTATCTATCTATCATCTGACTCTATCTATCTATCTATAATCTGACTCTATCTTTCTATCTATAATCTAACTCTATCTATCTATCTATAATATGACTCTATCTATCTATAATCTGACTCTATCTATCTATCTATCTATCTATAATCTGACTCTATCTATCTATCTATAATCTATCTATCTATAATCTGACTCTATCCATCTATCTATAATCTGACTCTATCTATCTATCTATAATCTGACTCTATCTATCTATCTATAATCTGACTCTATCTATCTATCTATAATCTGACTCTATCTATCTATCTATCTATCTATAATCTGACTCTATCTTTCTATCTATAATCTATCTATCTATCTATCATCTGACTCTATCTATCTATCTATAATCTGACTCTATCTTTCTATCTATAATCTAACTCTATCTATCTATCTATAATATGACTCTATCTATCTATAATCTGACTCTATCTATCTATCTATCTATCTATAATCTGACTCTATCTATCTATCTATAATCTATCTATCTATAATCTGACTCTATCCATCTATCTATAATCTGACTCTATCTATCTATCTATAATCTGACTCTATCTATCTATCTATCTATCTATAATCTGACTCTATCTATCTATCTATAATCTGACTCTATCTATCTATCTATCTATAATCTGACTCTATCTTTCTATCTATAATCTATCTATCTATCTATCATCTGACTCTATCTTTCTATCTATCTATCTATCTATAATCTGACTCTATCTATAATCTGACTCTATCTTTCTATCTATAATCTAACTCTATCTATCTATCTATAATATGACTCTATCTATCTATAATCTGACTCTATCTATCTATCTATCTATAATCTGACTATCTATCTATCTATAATCTATCTATCTATAATCTGACTCTATCTATCCATCTATCTATAATCTGACTCTATCTATCTATCTATAATCTGACTCTATCTATCTATAATCTATCTATCTATAATCTGACTCTATCTATAATATATCTATCTATAATCTGACTGTATCTATCTATCTATAATCTGACTATCTATCTATCTATAATCTGACTCTATCTTTCTATCTATCTATCTATAATCTGACTCTATCTATCTATCTATAATCTGACTCTATCTATCTATCTATAATCTATCTATCTATAATCTGACTCTATCTATCTATCCATCTATCTATAATCTGACTCTATCTATCTATCTATAATCTGACTCTATCTATCTATCTATCTATAATCTGACTCTATCTATCTATAATCTATCTATCTATAATCTGACTCTATCTATAATCTATCTATCTATAATCTGACTGTATCTATCTATCTATAATCTGACTATCTATCTATCTATAATCTGACTCTATCTTTCTATCTATCTATCTATAATCTGACTCTATCTATCTATCTATCTATCTATCTATCTATAATCTGACTCTATCTATCTATCTATCTATAATCTGACTCTATCTATCTATAATCTGACTCTATCTATCTGTCTGTCTGTCTGTCTGTCTGTCTATCTATCTATCTATCTATCTATCTATCTGTCTATCTATGTATCTGTCTGTCTGTCTATCTATCTATCTATCTATCTATAATCTGACTCTCTATCTATCTATAATCTGACTCTGTCTATCTATAATCTGACTCTGTCTATCTATAATCTGACTCTGTCTATCTATAATCTGACTCTATCTATCTATCTATCTATCTATCTATCTATAATCTGACTCTATCTATCTATCTATCTATCTATCTATCTATTAAACTTTAAGCTTTTAAAACTGTTAAAACTTAAACTTTTTTAACTTTTTAAACTTTCCAAACTTTTTTAAACTTTTAAAACTTTTTAAAACTTTCTGGTCCGGCTTTCTCAAGCCAACTTAAAGTTTGTCTCGACAAACTTTTTTATCTAGTTAACGTTGTTGTTGTTGTTGTTATTTTTATTTAACACAATATCACACACACACACACACACACACACACACACACACACACACATACATACTGGATGTGGCCCATGCTGGCAAAATGAGTGTGAATGCACACAGGGCTAATTTTGAGCTACAGACAAAAATTAGCGAAAAATGTAGATTTTGGTTGAATTTCAGGTTTTCACGAAAAATTTGATTATTAAGCCCTCATCTAGCGATCCCAATAAATATACACATACTGTATACACAGAATTACAGTAGATAAGTAGGCTATTCATGCAAACATAGTCAGTTATGACTTAAGTGAATGTTTAGGTAACTGTTGGGGAAAAACATCTGATGTGTAACATTATATTAGATCCGTGCAGTGTAGGTCTTAATATACTTATCATTACTTTTAATCTAACAATAAAAGAAAAGATCGCTGCTCTTGATTGAACTGCTTTTGTAGTTTTATTAATCAATTTATTTGTAATGAACACTCTTGTTTCTCTTATATTTGTTCTATTGTTGTTGTTTTTTGCATCTACTCTTATTTTTAATAACAAAGATAAAATAAAAATGGCTATATTGTGATTATTAATATAGTAATTAATATTAACTCTTTCCCCGCCAGCGTTTTGTTTTTTTAAAAAGTTGCCAGCCACCGCCAGCATTTTTGATGATTTTCACCTAAATTTGACGGCCCTCAGAATATTTTCTGCTATGAATATATGAACATATTATATATCAAAATAAAGAACCAAGCCTCTGCTTTTAATAAAAAAAAAAAACATTTTTATTCTATCTTCATGTGTTCATGTTTTATCACCACTTGAAAGCACATAGGTTTCATCAGAAATACAACATTTTGGGCAAAAAACTGAGAAAAATGCATTTTTATAAAAGTAGTGCATTTTCAAGCAAAATACATTCAACTTAGGGATGTCAATTTTCAATCATTTCCATAATCGATCGTCGTTTAAATTATCGATAATCGATTAATCGCTAACCATAACTACTGCAAAATGCGTCTATTGCAGTGGCATAGTCACCGGCATGACAGGATGTGCAAATGCCACTCAAAACGCCAGCTTCCTCACCTGAATGAAAAGGGGTTTTAGTCTAAATAAAAGGCTAGTGGCAGGATGGTAAAATGAATAGATGTGATTACGATCATTTGATAAAAGGAAGAGAGCGTGCCGTAGTTACGCACGGGATCATTATACTTTGTGTGCTGTTTCATATCCTGTCACGGAGACCGCTGAATGCGCCTTTTTAAATGGTTTCATCGTGATCGTTTTTTATTTTTAAAACATCATAGCAATGTTTGCAATTGACATTATTGGGATTTAAAATAAAATGATCCCAAACGCAAGTATGGCGCATGGGGCTGTGACGCGCGGTCAGTGATCCGCTTCCAGAACCACCGGCGTTGCTACAAACACACTGTTACCCATCTGAAACATTTTAATGTGAGTATTATGACACAAGTGAGGTACAAAGCTTTGTTAATAAGAGAAATAATTGGTTAGCAGGCAAATGTCACATCGCGACCATGTTTTTTGATTCATGCCGAGCGCATACATTTAAATCAAGCCATATGTGTTCTGTTTTTCCGGATGGTCACGAATTTAACAATATTTATTGTTTCTTTTCCCAAATCCTCACCGTCTCACCCTCTAGATTCGCAGGTTTATTTTATTGTTGTTCACTTTCAATCACTGTTTTTGCATCTATTACTGTGGTAAACGTGTGGGGGGAAATGAAAGATTTCGTGGCCATGAATTAAGAATTCGTTATTATGACTTAAATTGTTCCCGCATTTAAGTTAAATCATGGGTTTTCTAGGGCAGGGGTTTTCAAACTGTGGGTCGCACAAAGCCACTTGGCGGCAGCTAAATGACACACACACACAGTTCCTAGGGCTGGACAATATACAAAGATTAATTACAAATTGCGATATTGCTCAGTGCAATTTTCGAATCGCAAAGTCCTGGATTTAAAACATGCGTTGCGTGTTTTGAAGCGCGGACGCGCACGAGTTATAATAACAGTGAGGGTTTCAGAGCGATGGTTCATTATTAAAATGCTGTAAATTAAGAAATTAAAACGTAAATATTAGTAGTGAATGTTTACAGTGGTACTAGCCTATAAAATAAAATGGTTATTTTTCTTAAATACTTAATTTCTGCCATATTATGCTTTTAATTATGATTAAGCTTATAGTAATGTCAATAGTTTTTTTATCTCTAATATTTTAGTGGGTCTTGAAATAGATTATACTTGTCTAGGTGGGTCGTGGAATGGAAAAGTTTGGGAACCCCTGTTCTAGGGAACAAATTAATGAAACATGGACAGCTGCCACAAATTAATATGTCATAGGAACGAATTAACAAGTTGTATGAATGAATAGACTGTATCTGTCCTGCTCGCGTGCGCAGCCCTGTCAAAGCGAAGTGCCCGATATGCAATAATTATCTAGGGAAATTATGATTGAACATGACTTATTACTACATTTCAATACAAAATAACTTTGTACTGTATCTCTTTTAATGTACTTTTAAAGTTTGTATCATATTAAAATAATTATTTTCTTGTAAGATCCAGCCCCTTCACCGTCACTCACACCCGTTTGCACATGTTTTGCGCACGAGCCGCGCACACCCCAAAATGAAACTGCTTAATCGACCATCGATAACTTTTATCGATTACGTCTCTTATCGACAATTAATCGATCGTCGATTAATCGTTGACATCCCTATTTCAAAGTGAAGCTGAGACAAAATGATTGGGAACATGGGAATTTGTCAAGTGCTTTGGAAAGTTTCTTTTGAATCATGATGAGTTTGTGTTAATGGGATACATCTATGCATGTAAAACTATGTCGCACGAAAGCTGATTTACATTTTATGCAACATGTTTTTAGGGCTACTAAATTCACTGTAAATGCCGTTTCACACAAACTCATCTCAGGGGGTTCAGTTGACACAGGGGGTTCAGTTGACACACACACACAAAACATTTGAGAACTCCTGATTTCCTCATTACTCACCTGAGGAGGACAACAGCAGGGGTTGGCTTTACAGGCAAATGCTGACAGAGAGATGGAGATGGTAAACTCAAGCAAGGCGAATAACAACAAGACACCACTGATTCCCCTGAAGAGACTCTGAGAGAAAAATCAACATTAGCACAAATAATTATAACAAAATAAATGATAATTACTACCGACACTGGTACATTGAATGCTCAGCAGTCAAGAATCTACTATCATTGAGGTTCATAGTAATATAATTAGGGCCAGATTTACTAAACAGGGCAAATTAACGAGAGAGCACAATCCCATAAAAGTGCCGGTGAGAGTGAAATGTTCTGTGTGTGATCTACTGACTATGAGCACATTAAAGAACACAGGCACAACATCTTATTTCCATAATGTCCAATGCAATCCAATTAAAAAGGAAAATCCTACAAATGCAAATATAATAAATGTCAGCCACAAATATAACTGTGTCCTTTTCGCTGCATGTCTTAAGTAAACCCTAAATTAAAGTTTTTAATGCCAAAAGAGGGTGTTACGTTCCTGTATCAAGTCTAGGGGAGGGTAGGTCACGTAACAGAATAAAAATGGTGATTGTGTGTGTGTCAGCAGTGAGGCACCGTAATCAACCTCGAAGAGGTAAATCACTAACAAAAGAAAACCCCACTTCACAACATAACTGATGAAAAGTATCACATTTTTATTGTACATATGCCAAGGGTCTTTAAATAACTTCGAGAGGGAGCTCAGGCCAAAACAACAAACATAATACCTCTACCTAATAATAAAAACTAACTAACCTACCAAAGGAAAAGGGAAACAAAAATACACCAAATACCTTAACTCCCCATCTATCATAAACAAGAGAAAATAAATCCAGAAAGAAAATGGCACCCCCTCTCTACTTAACCCAGTCCCAAATTAACAATGCAAACTTAAGTTAACAGTCTAGTAAGACACAAACAAACATTTAACTTACAGTAACAGGCGTTCAAGTTGTAAAGATGGAAGTTACAACAGAAGATGGATAAACTCAATGTGACTAAGAGAATACAATCAACAAAATATAATTCTTAACACAAAGTAACCCTACGAAAGCACAGGGCAAGAAACCCTACAACAGAGCCTCCACACACACACAACCACCCTGTTCAGTGGTGGACATGCTGATTAAGTCTCCACTGCTCCTCCTCAATCCGCCAATCAGTGTAAACAGCCAATCATTGGAGACAGGTGTCGGCCATTACCTCCTACTTGCGAGTAGAGAGGGGGGGGAGAGAGAGAGTGCGAGAGAACAATAAAAACATACGTCCTGGGACGTAACAAGGGTTTACACTGAAAATCTGGCCCTTATAGGTCAAACTGGACTGAGTTTACAATAAACGAATAATGCCAATGACTTCTTGCATTGTAAATGATCTATAAACTACTTCTGAAATGCCAGATAAAAAGAGTGAACAGATTAAGGCTTGTGTACGGACCACACAGTGGTCTTATTGTAATTACTAAATAAAAGTTTAATTTCCGTTTAGACACAATTTGAAGTTAAATGTGAATATAAAAGTTGGTGACACACCTTATACCTTGTCTCTAAAGAATAACAGTCAGAACCGTTGCAGTAAGTTCTCATTGGTCCTGAAGCCAAATCCACTGAAGTGAAAATAATGGCGATGCCTGCGGCTAAAGTACTGAAAATGTTCATTCCAAGTGAAGCATTCACCTGTAGACAGAAAAAAAAAAGATTAAGAAATTAGCAAGAACTTTGAAACGTTGTGTTAACATGTCACGTACACTTAGATGGAAAAATATACAAGTGATAAAAATACACTAATTGACATAAATGAATAAATAAAAATATAGCCTCAAACAGCAATCATCAGGGTCCAAGCACGTATGATTTTACAATCCAGTCAGTCTTCACTGACTTTTTTTTGTTTACAGCAAATATACTGTTAAATGCACTGTTAAAGAGGACAACATGAAATCATTCCTCTTACTGTTAGTCAAAAAATGCTCTGTATAATTTTTTACTGTAAATAGAGTGATCGAATCGATCAATCGATAGTTAGATCGAATGCCTTTTCCGCATCCAACAACAGAATATCTAGATCCTGTGCCAAGCCCCCATTTAGAGTATGTGATGCTGAAAAGATTTGGATGGGACGACCAATAAAGGTTACACTGCAAAAAAGGCTCATCTTACTTAGTACTTTTGTCTTGTTTCTAGTCAAAATATCTAAAAATTCTTAAATCGAGATGCATTTACTAGATAAGCAAAATGATGATATTTAGTAGAGTTGAGCCGGATACTCGGCTGAAACGAGTATCCGGTACGGATAAAGCACTTTTGCCGAGTACGAGTATCATACGAGTAATACGAGTCAATATCTGTGCTCGGATTGAATAAAAATTCTCATTGGGTAGCTGACTGTGTCTGCGTTCTGTGATAGGCTAGTCACAGCGCCCCTCCCCTACACACATACAGATGTATTGTGTTGCTGCGTCCCGCTCTGCTCACTCACACACAGAACACTGAGAAGAGAAGAGAACAGCGCGCTCTCTCTCTCTGTCTCCCTCAGTCACTCAGGTTCGCGGGTTTTTTCCGTTAACGTTTAGGGTTTCTTCAGCTTCAGGTTTGTTTTTTACTTTGGTTTGTAGTACTTACTTATTAACCAGTAGAGTTTTGGTAAACGTGGGGTTTGTTCAGACGTGGTGCTTGGTAGAATGCGACTCGCGTCTCTGCCTGTCGGAGATTTTTTTTTTCTTTTTTAAACCGTCAGCTGGCTCTAACCAGTTTTTTTTACTGCATGGTCAGTAAAAAATGCCATGGGCATGGAATACACTCAGTATTCACGCACTGAGTGTCTGACACTTTCTTGCTGTATTTCATAAAAAAAAAAAAAGTAGTGGTATAAAACTATATTACAAATTAATTAGCTACACACACACACACTCTCTCTCGCTCTCTCTGCCGGTCATCGGAGTTTTTTTTTTTTTTTAAACCGTCTGCTGTCATGTAAATAGTTTTCTAATCAGCAATAAATATAACAATTTCTGATCAACCCATATCAATTGCATGCTTAAAATAACATACCGGTTAAAGCCCCGCCCATTTCAAGACAACCCGACCCACTTCCAGGTTAAATCCCGCCCACTTCCAGGTTAGGCCCCGCCCAGTCCGAGTACAGATACAGATACAGATACAGCTAATGCTGTACTCGCTCATCCCTAATCTTTATGCAACCACAAACTTAAATTTTAACCACATATTCTTAATGAGTTTGAAATATTATACAGTTCTTTCCAGCCCTGTGTAATATGAAGAACTAGATACCTTATTCACGACTGAGAATATCAGAAATGCTCAGTAATTATATTTTATATTATATTTTAAAATAAGCCAACTTTTTTTAAAAAAGGAAAAAAAAAACTCTACTCTGTTTGTGAATCTGTGGTTGTTTTCAGTGAATTTTTTTTTCGTGTGAACAGGACTTTTATTTTGGCGTGGCGGTGTGACATCATAAGGCTGCGCTGCGTGATTCTGGGTGTAACGTTATTATGTGTCTAATCAAATTAATGGACAGTTTTTAATAAGTTAAGCGCCTCCGAACACTTGTCACAGAAAAGATGTGTCTATAGGGAAGCAGTTCATCTGATAAATAAATAAATGTGTATATAGTGATATATCTCTCTATATAGTGAAGCAGTTCATCATAAACACACTGTTTGATCACTGATAAATAATGATAGACAAACTGAGCTTTTTAAAACCAACTCATTTAAATCAAACAATTCATTGTTGACTGACTCTCTTACTAGTGTGCTGACTACTGAACTAGGGAGCTTACTAGTGTACTGACTACTGAACTAGGGAGCTTACTAGTGTGCTGACTACTGAGCTAGTGCGCTGACTACTGAACTAGGGAGCTTACTAGTGTGCTGACTACTGAACTAGTGTGCTGACTACTGAACTAGGGAGCTTACTAGTGTACTGACTACTGAACTATGCTGACTACTGAACTAGTGTGCTGACTACTGAACTAGGGAGCTGACTACTGAACTAGGGAGCTTACTAGTGTACTGACTACTGAACTAGGGAGCTTACTAGTGTGCTGACTACTGAGCTAGTGCGCTGACTACTGAACTAGGGAGCTTACTAGTGTGCTGACTACTGAACTAGTGTGCTGACTACTGAACTAGTGTGCTGACTACTGAACTAGGGAGCTTACTAGTGTACTGACTACTGAACTAGGGAGCTTACTAGTGTGCTGACTACTGAACTAGTGTGCTGACTACTGAACTAGGGAGCTTACTAGTGTGCTGACTACTGAACTATGCTGACTACTGAACTAGGGAGCTTAGTAGTGTGCTGACTACTGAACTAGGGAGCTTAGTAGTGTGCTGACTACTGAACTAGGGAGCTTAGTAGTGTGCTGACTACTGAACTAGGGAGCTTAGTAGTGTGCTGACTACTGAACTAGGGAGCTGATTGAGACACACACAGAGATCTGTCTGTTAATTATTCTCATCTTAAACACACAGAAAAACTCCTGCTGAAGAACACGGTTATAAAGATGATGTTTATTAAAGAGGAAAGAGAAGACCTGACGATTGAAGAAGATTTCAAACATGAAGATATTGAGACACAAACAGGTTGGTTTCTTCAGTCATTCATTTCTTTATCTCTGTTTTACGGAGCCATTAAAGGGACATGATTTTACGCATATTTAAAAACAACACGAGTTGCCAAATCAACACTTCAGCATAAAACACCAAACCAAACTGCACAATTAAACCAGAAGACAACAATCATCTGTTAGCTCAGTATATCTCCAGAGGAGAGCTGCAGCAACAGAGAAAGCACAGTCCTCTTTAGATTCGATTCGGCAACCTTTAAAATGCATTTAATGTGTGCGTTGACCTTGTTGTCTGATAAACCCAGGGCCGCTGCTGGCCAAATGGGTGTCCTAAGCAGAATAGTATTGTTGTGCCCCCTCCCTCAAAAAATAAATAAATACATTTAAAAATTTTAAAACTCAAATGGTAGAGCATGACGCTAGCAACGCCAAGATCATGGGTTCGATTCCCAGGGAAAGCAAGAGCTGATAAAATGTAAAACTGTAACTTGAATGCACTGTAAGTTGCTTTGGATAAAAGCGTCTGCTAAATGCATAAATGTAAATGTAAAACACCTACTATAGTGGTCAAAATAGAACTTTAATAAAATATAAAAGTAAATAAATAAATTGTAATTAAATCGTATTATTTATTAACTACAATTGTAGCTTTAGAGTCTAGACAGTTAACTATGGCTATGATTTTATTAATACTGTTGTCTGATTGATTTTATAGTCTCAAGCATTCAGAAATCACACAAAATAAAATTAAACAGTTTTATTATGATAACATGGTTAATTTTGTTGAGGGTTGTGATGTCCACATGTTTTTGTTGAATAAATTAAAGAGGCTGTAGCATTTCTATCGCAAAAAGGTGACCAAAAATGTTTAAATTAAGTGGATAGGCCTATTTGTGTAGGCTTGTGCAGGCTTTCCTGTAGCTCAAATGGTAGAGCATGGCGCTAGCAACGCCAAGATCATGGGTTCGATTCCCAGGGAAAGCAAGAGCTGGTCAAATGTAAAACTGTAACTTGAATGCAATGTAAGTCGCTTTGGATAAAAGCGTCTGCTAAATGCATAAATGTAAATGTAAATGTAATTTGAATTAAATGTTTGGTCAATATTAAACAAGGATTTGATCGTCCTGTAAGTGTAACAGTAGCAATAACCAGGCCTTTGGCTCCCTTTGCAGGCATTTATAATAATGTAAATTGTTTATTTTGTATTACATTATGTATATTAACAGTGTTATTCAATGAAACCATATGATTATTATTAATTAACCAATCGCCTCATTGTTTTATATACAAGTCATAAATACTAGAATATTAAGTCAGATGCGTTGTTGTTGGTGGTGAAATTATTACCGTCATTAAAACACGTTACTAACATCAACAGTTAAAAAAGTTTCACAGGATTATGAACGTAGTTACCTGAAAGTGATGCACAGGCTTCATCGCGGGCTTTTTTTCTCTGCGCCATACTGCGCTGATGTCTTTTCCCTGATATAGCCTAGTTGTCCATCAATTATGATGATCATTGTATTCAGCCGCAAACATGAGATGAGCGCGAGGGCAGATGCGGCATGGCGCGTCGCGTGTGCTTATACTGCCTACTGCGTTCATCATAAAATGCATTTTTTTTATAATAATTATATATACATAATATATATGTTTATGTTTAGATATTTATTTATGTATATGTTAATATTAATATAGATTTTTTTTATTTTTTTTATTTTGAGCAACTGGGATGGTGCCCACCCTGGGAGTTGGTGCCCTAAGCAGACTGCGTACTCTGCGTATAGGGAGCGGCGGTACTGGATAAACCTGAAGAAAATCTGAAACATATTTAAGAACTAGGCCATGCAAGCACAAGTTGATATGATTCTTTAGGGTCTTACTGAAACGTCTATAACATAATTTGGTTAACATTTCTCAATGGTAGTGTAAAAAACACCTTTTTACCCTATCAAAGTCAGCTCTGTTTTTATCAAGCTGTTTTTTAGTCCATGTCCCTTTAAATGCTAATGAGCTCTGCTGACTCCGCCCCCTCTTCTGTGGAGTGAGCAGTACTGTTTACTTTAGCCGCGAAACTGGCTAACTATCACATATTAGGAAAGGTTTGCAAAGATTCATAAAAACCCTTATACTCACTTCTTCTGTAGATGAAGCTGGATCACGAATGATTCGCGCAAACATAGATGCATTTATGTAGATCGGGATCGGTGTATTCACTTCAAAGCAAAAGTAACGTTAATCCACTGTCTTCACTGTCAATGTCTTCAGCGGCTCAGATGTCGTGATTTGAACCTCTCACCTACGTATGACGTCAGCCGACGTACATACTGTGACTGTTACCCTTAATAAGAGTGCACAAGCTTCTTTCAAAATAAAATACCCCCTAACAAATAATAATTAAAAATAAAATAAAGTAAATAACTAAAATGTATAATCTGGTGTAACAACATAACCCTGCTACACAGGCAACAGAGCAAGTGCAATAAAAGATGTGTAACAAAACACAAAATTAGTAAAAAAAAGCCTCCATCATTCGAGATATGGGGCAAAAATGCAGCTGTATGTGTTGCTGATTTACATGTTTATTATATATGATATAAAAATCAATGTCATGTGAGCAAGAATCCTGTCTCCCTGAATAGCCTATTAGCACTGTTGCAAATCTGATATTTGTCTTGTACAGCAGTTAAATAAACAACGTTTAAGTTACTAACGTTTTAGACAATACTGTCTATTATTGCTTTATTTCAACGGAAATAGTTTCAAACAAAGCCAAAGCTGAACTTTCAAGCAACTGTCTTTTTACTGAAAGAATCTCCATTTTGAAGACTGAATAAATGACTCTTTCATTTATTAACAGTGACTTTTTTATTTTCATGTTTAATTCAAGTTTCAAGTTTATTTGTATAGTGCCTTTTACGATACAATCGTTGCAAAGCGCTTTACAGGAAATTAAGTTTCTACAATATATTTATACATTGTAGAAACTTAATATATTAACTTATGGCAACATTTGTTAATTCTGCATGTTGTTGGGGGATCAGAGGTTGGCATCCTCTGAGGTCCTCCGAGGGGTCGGCATCATCTCTTCTCAGGCGTTTGGTCATCTCAGATCATTTAAGGGCTGGATCCAGACTGAAGCTTGTGTAACTCCTAGTTACCACGGGATGTAAATCCCGTGGCAGAAACAGATAAACAAAGAGACATAATTAGCGTAGCTGTTGTTCCATTCAAGCAAAAATTATTTGTTCAACCCAAGCTAAAGAATAATAATGTGCGTTTTGATCAGATATAACTGCAGTACAAGATTATGAGATACATTATATGAATGCTTGGCTAAAGAGATGTGTCTTTAATCTAGATTTAAACAGAGAGAGTGTGTCTGAACCCCGAACGTTATTAGGAAGGCTATTCCAGAGTTTGGGAGCCAAATATGAAAAAGCTCTACCTCCTTTAGTGGACTTTGCTATTCTAGGTACTACCAAGAGTCCAGAGTTTTGCGACCTTAGGGAGCGTGATGGATTGTAGCGAGATAGAAGACTAGTTAGGTACGCAGGAGCTAAACCATTTAGGGCCTTATAGGTAAGTAATAATATTTTGTAACTGATACGGTACTTAAT
Organism: Aspiorhynchus laticeps; assembly: GCA_023376895.1. Classification (NCBI taxonomy): domain Eukaryota; kingdom Metazoa; phylum Chordata; class Actinopteri; order Cypriniformes; family Cyprinidae; genus Aspiorhynchus; species Aspiorhynchus laticeps. The sequence continues at coordinate 22,656 of JALXFT010004871.1, forward strand.
AGGTAGCCAGTGCAGAGACTGTAAAATTGGGGTAATATGATCATATTTTCTTGACCTGGTAAGGACTCTAGCTGCTGCATTTTGGATTACTTGTAGCTTGTTTATTGAAGATGCAGGACAACCACCTAGCAGTGCATTACAATAGTCCAGTCTAGAGGTCATGAATGCATGAACTAGCTTTTCTGTATCAGAAACAGGTAACATGTTCCTTAGCTTGGCAATGTTTCTAAGATGGAAGAATGCTGTTTTTGTAACATTGGAAATATGTTTTTCAAAAGACAAGTTGCTGTCTAATATAACACCCAGATTTTTGACTGTAGAGGAAGTAACAGGACATCCGTCTAGTTGCAAATTGTAATCCAAGAGATTCTGTGTACTGTTATTTGGTCCAATAAGTAATATCTCTGTCTTATCTGAATTTAATAGGAGAAAATTATTGGTCATCCAAATTTTTACATTTTTAACACACTCAGTTAACTTAGATAATTTAGAAGGTTCATCTGGTCTTGTTGAGATATATAGTTGAGTATCATCAGCATAGCAATGAAAACTAATCCCGTATTTTCTAATAATATTACCAAGGGGCAGCATGTATATTGAAAACAGCAGAGGACCTAGGACAGATCCTTGTGGTACTCCATACTTTACTGGTGATAATTGAGATGACTCCCCGTTTAAATAAACAAAGTGGTAGCGATCGGACAGGTAGGATCTAAACCATCTTAAAGCCTGCCCTTGAATACCTGTATAGTTTTGTAATCGATCTACGAGTATTTCATGATCTATAGTGTCAAACGCAGCACTAAGATCAAGTAAAACTAGCAATGAGATGCAGCCTTGGTCTGACGCAAAAAGTAAGTCATTTGTAATCTTAACAAGTGCAGTTTCTGTGCTATGGCGGGGCTTGAAACCTGACTGAAATTCTTCACAGAGATCATTTTTTTGCAAGAATGAGCACAATTGAGCAGACACAACTTTTTCTAAAATTTTAGACATAAACGGAAGATTTGAGATGGGTCTGTAATTTGCCAGATCACTAGGATCTAGTTGTGGCTTCTTAATAAGAGGCTTAATAACTGCCAGCTTGAATGGTTTAGGGACATGACCTAAAGATAACGATGAGTTAATAATATTGAGAAGCGGTGCTTCTGCTACAGGTAACTCTTTCAGTAATTTAGTGGGTACAGGATCTAATAGACATGTTGTTGGTTTAGATGTGTTGATAAGTTTATTTAGCTCTTCCTGTCCTATAGTTGAAAAGCACTGCAGTTTTTCTTTGGGTGCGGTGAATGAGGCTGAAGTACTAGACGTCGTAGAATCTACATTAGTTATTGTATTTCTGATGTTATCTATTTTATCAGTGAAGAAATTCATAAAGTCATTACTATTAAACTGTGAGGGAATATTTAGATCGGGTGACGTCTGGTTATTTGTTAGTCTAGCCACTGTGCTAAATAAAAACCTTGGATTATTTTGGTTATTATCTATGAGTTTGCGGATATGCTCGGTCCTGGCAGCTTTTAGAGCATGTCTATATCTGGACATACTGTTTTTCCATGCAATTCTAAAAACTTCCAAGTTAGTTTTTCTCCATTTGCGCTCAAGATTACGAGTTTCTTTCTTGAGAGAATGGGTATAACTGTTATACCATGGCGCAGCACGTTTTCCTCTAACCTTTTTTAATTTGATGGGAGCAACAGTTTCTAACGTATTAGAGAGGATAGTGCCCATGTTGCTAGTCATTTTGTCAAGTTCATTTGTATTTATGGGTACACAGAGCAGCTGAGATAAATCAGGCAGGTTATTTGTGAATCTGTCTTTAGTGGCTGGAACAATAGTTCTGCCCGGATGATAACGTGGGTTTAACGTTTAAAATTATATTGTTTTTACATTTCATATTTCTACATTCAAATTTTTATTTAAAACATTATAAAATTATCTACTTTTGAGCTGCATTAAACTATGTAAATATTATGCTGTCACTCGATTAACCGTTTTTATCATAATTAATCATACCCTTTTCTGTGATTAATCGCACCCTTATCGTGAAATTAAGCATGCACCATTTATCTTGTTGTATTCATTTTAGTTGTAAATGTACAGTGTTAAAATAAAGAAATGCATGAGGAAACACATTGTTCAGGTTTATCTCAATCATGAGCATTTATTTAACAAGTGTACAAGAACAATCTCTGACACTGAGTGCAAATGTCCCAGAGAGCATTTTACATTGACAGGGACCATATGAACTGCAGACATATCTAGCAGATACCAACAAATGATGCAAAGTAATGTCTGCTACAAAGTCAAGTTGCTTACTGTTTGTTAGTAACATTAGACACATCAAGATTTGGACAGACATGTTGGACAGTTACCTTATATTCTCTTGGGGGACTTTAATAGCCACAATCATCTGTGTGGAGGGAAACACACTAAGAATAGAAAAGTTTATTAGTGGAAGTGACTTATGTCTACTAAAGGATGGATCTCATACCTATCTTCATGTGATAGTGACCACTTCCCTTTGATTATACCTTCAAGAATAGAAGAAACACTAAACTTCAGAAAGCAGACTGGAATGCTTTCCAAGCCCTCTGCAATGAGAGATCCAACAATAAAACTCTATAAAATGGATCACAAATACATTGATCAAAGTAGTAGTGTTGTTTTTGGCAGCCTGTTTTCATTTTAGTTTTAGTCTAGTCTTTGTGTGAAGCTGTCATTTTAGTCACGTTCATACTCTTTTTAGTCTAGTCAAGTTTTAGTCAACTAAAAGTCTGAGCATTTTAGTCAGAATTATCCATGACTATTTTCGTCTAGTTTTAGTCGACGAAAACTGATTACTATTTTCGTCTAGTTTTAGTCAACGAAAACTGATGACATTTAGTCTAGTTTTAGTCAATGAAAATTGTATTTTAGTCTCTTTTTAGTAATGCAATTCTATTTAACCCAGTCAATATAGTATAAGTACCTAGCAGTACAGGTGAAACCAATATTTTCTTTTAGCCAAACCCATTTCAAACAAGTTATCTTATTATATTATTGTTACCTTATAGACTTAATAATACATCCAAAGACACTCTGATTTGAATTTACAACATTTATTTTACCAACCAAACATGTTAGAAGTACACACATATAAATTTAAATAAATAAAAACAATAAATTAAATAAAATAGCATCACATGACAATGCCAGAAAAAAATATATAACGTTACATTCAAGTTTAACAAAGAGAAACAAGGTGCTTGAATGCTCGAGCTACAATAACATACTAAAAAGTGCAAATAAAATGTGTCTGTTACTTGTATTGCTTGTAAACTGAAGTCAGATTAAGCCGGCCATCGGTCCCTTTCTCTGTCAGACTTAACTTTGTTTGTTGTCATCTTCTAAATAATGCCGCGAGTGGAGCTTGAGGAAGTGACGTCGTCTGCGTCTGCGCAGAGTGTTGCCAAGTCCCCAAATATTTAGACCCTGGAACTTTACCGGGGAACCCCCCTCGAAATGCGATTGGGCTAGTTTGGAGTAGCAATTGGGCGGGTTTTGTTGCGAAAACCTGGCAACCCTGACAGGCCCTGAAGTAACGTTAAGTCACATGAAACGAGACGAAATAACGTTATAACATTTCGTTTCATCTCATTTTGGTCAACGAAAATGAAGAGACATTTTAGCATAGTTTTTATTTTGTAAACCACATTTAGTCTCGTTTTTATTCATCAACGATATTGCATTATACATTTAATTATCGTCATCGTCACATGACCAGCATTTACGTTGCGTCTCGTCTCGTTTTCGTCACGTGATAAAGGTTCGTTGACGACGATATTTCGTCATAATTTTCGTTGACGAAAGAAACACTACAAAGTAGTGGATGAGACTATACCAAAAACATCTACAAAACACTTCAAAATACCAAACCCATGGTTTGATGACAAGTGTAAAAATCTTTTTGAGGGATGGAAAACCTTTCATTATGGAGGAAAAGAACACATCATGCTTGTGAATGTTGGATACGGTGCACCATTAAGGATTGAGACTTGCTTTAGGACCTCTCCAGCACGAAGCCTGTACACAGAAGCAAATGAACCCTCTCCAGTTCATCACTCCAATATTCAATTAAGACAAATTTACACAATCCAGTCTTTTCCCCACAATATATGCATCTATATGAAACCAGACCAAGCTATATTAGACCTTTTGGAATGCGCATTAGACCACATATAGAAAACTTGGGTATACGTATATTTTGACCTCCTAAACCAGAAGCTCCATTGTCCAGTTCCACCTTGGAGTATGGAAAATGTATATACCAATTTGGAATTGACCTGTTTTTGACATAAGAAGCCTTTTCCCCAATCATAATCCTATATACACTGATGGGTCAAAAATGGATAACCATGTATCTGCAGCATTAATAAGCGGTCATTATCAATATGGCTTTCGGATCCCAGACTACTGTTCCATCTTTACAGCAGAAACCCAAGCTCTATTACTTGCTGTGGATCATATTGAAAATGCAAAAGAAAGAAACTCTATAGTGTTCACCAACTCAAAATCCTGTTTGCAAGCACTGGAATCTTTGAAAACAAATCATCCGATAATTGTTGCCATATTTATCAAAGGAAATGAGTTGCAGAGGCTCAATTATGATATTGTTTTCTGCTGGATTCCAGGACATGGTGGAATTATTGGAAACGAACAAGCTGGCATAGCTGCAAAACAAGCTCTTACAGAAAATGTAAATGAATGCCAAATCCCGCCTTCTGACGTGAAGCCAGTAATCAACATATTTTATTGGAGAAATGGCAAGCGGAATGGGAAGAATGTCAAAGTAACAAACTTTTTGAAATAAATTCTGTTGTAGGAACAAGATATATTTATTTTTTTGAATCTAGGCATGACCAAGTTGTGTATACAAGGTGTCGTATTGGACATACTGGATTAACTCATGGACATTTATTGAAGCACAAAAATGTCAATATCGCGGGACTCAATTGGTCTGCCCAATATTTAATGTCATGAGATGAAGGTTATTATCAGGACAAACTCTTAAGGACTTGTTTTGTACGATGGACCCAGAAAGAATTTTACAAGTTCTTTCAAAAAGTACATTTAAAGAATCTTTTATAGAATTTTATGCACACTTTGTTTTATAATTGCTTTATTTAAATTTTTGTATTGTGTACTACTGTATACTGTATATGTACATATGCCATGAAATAGCCTGTGAAGCTGATGTGGTAGTAAATTTAAATCAAGTCAAAAGTCCCAACCCAAATGTGTGCAGTGCTCTTCTATGGGATTTTTGAGGGGCAGTATTTGGGATGGGTCCTAAAGTTAATTGGGATGTCTAATACCGTTTCATGCATTCTGACTTATTTACACTCCTAAAGAGCTGGATTATTATGCTAAACATGACCAAAGTTTCAAAAAACGAGTTGGACATACAGTGGTGAGAAAAAGTGTTGGCCCCCTTCCTGATTTTTTTATTTTTTTGCATGTTTGCCACACTTTAATGTTTCAGATCATCAAACAAATTTAAATATAAATCAAAGATAACACAAGTGAGCACAACATGCAGTTTTTGAATGAAGTTTTTTATTATGAAGGGAAAATGTTAACACTATTAAGATGAGGTTATAGGTCGAAATGTTTTTATGTCTGTTCCTTTGTGCCGTTGAACTGGTGTTAACATGTTTTTGTTTTTTTTTACCCTAGACCTGATGGCACTGAAAGAAGAGAGTCAAGAACTGAATGAAACGGAAGAGAAAAATGTCATGACTGGTGAAGAATCTTTTAGTAACTCACAGACTGATAAAACAGAAACTAGAAACATTAATGCCCACATGAGTGTTCACACTGGAGAGATCCCTTTCACCTGTCAACACTGTGGAAAGAGTTTCAGTCGAAAAGACAGCCTTAGAGTCCACTTGAAAATCCACACTGGAGAGAAGCCTTACTCCTGCAAACTGTGTGGAAAGAGTTTCTTACTAAAAGGAAATCTTAAGACTCCCATGCGAGTTCACACTGGTGAGAAGCCATGCATATGCTCTCAGTGTGGAAAGAGTTTTATACGGAAAAGAGACCTTAATGCCCACATAAGAAATCACACCGGAGAGATGCCTTACTCCTGCGAACAGTGTGGAAAGAGCTTCATGCAAAAACAGAATCTTAATATTCACATGAGAGTTCACACTGAAGAGGATCCATTTGTCTGTGATCAGTGTGGAAAGAGCTTCAGATGTAGAGAATACCTTAATCATCACATGAGGATTCACTCAGGAGAAGACTGTTTTATATGTCATCAGTGTGAAAGGAGTTTCACAGACAGGAGTCACCTTGAGAATCATGTAAAACTTCACATCGGGGAGAAGCCTTACATGTGCCATCAATGTGGAATGAGTTTCATAAACAGAGCAAAGCTGGAGGATCACATGAGAGTTCACACCGGAGAGAAGCCTTTCACCTGCAAACTGTGTGGAAAGAGCTTCACGGTTAAAAGAGATCTTCATATTCACATGCGACTTCACACTGGAGCGAAACCTTACAAGTGTCATCAGTGTGAACAGAGTTAAACAGACAGGAGTCACCTTGAGAATCATGTAAAAGTTTACATCGGAGAGAAGCCTTTCTTGTGTCCTCACTGTGGAAAGGGTTTCACATACAGAGCAAACCTTGAGTATCACATAAGCCCTTCACCTGCACTCAGTGTGGAAGGTGCTTCACGGTTAAAGGAAACCTTAAGTTGCACATGAGAATTCACACTGGACAGAAACCGTACAAGTGTGTTCAGTGTGAAAAGAGCTTCACAATTCAAGGAAACCTTAAGATGCACATGAGAATTCACACTGGAGAGAAGCCTTACAAGTGTATTCAGTGTGACATGAGTTTCCCATATCACATAAGCCTGAAACAGCACTTGCAAACTCATTCTGGAAAGAATTACTCATTTTCCTTTGAGTGACAAGGTTTAGAAAAAGGAGCAATCATCTGTGCATTCACTGGATAAAGTCAGTTTAATTGTGATCAATGCAATAAAAACACTGCTTATACATGCATATGCAAGTCATGTAAATGTGAGAGCTTGTTTGTGTTCTTTCTTAGAGTATGACAATAGAAAATACATATCTGTTTGAAACCAAGACACATTGCAGCTGAACGTGAGCTTCATTAGATTGTCCACCTCATGACCACTTTTATTTGTATTATAGTTTGTTATATGTTACATCTCTTCATAATTTTGTTTTTTTTTCTTTTGAACATGTTTACTGCAGTGAGAACACCCGACTATCTTTTTTGCTATGCTTTCAAATTTTAAGCGGTTGAGGTAGACATGCTTTTATTTAGATTATATAGGGGTGTTGCTCATTGTCATATATGTTGGTCAGCTTTTCTACAATGTCTTTGTGGGGTGTTTTAAATATGCTGTAAAAGAGGGGCATTTCCAGAGAAAAAGCACCATAAACTGGTACTGTCCCCGAAAGTACTTTTCACACAAAAACGCTTCTGAATTGATTTAAAGGGATACTCCACCCCAAAATGAAAATTTTGTCATTAATCACTTACCCCCATGTCGTTCCAAACTCGTAAAAGCTTAGTTAATCTTCGGAATACAATTTAAGATATTTTGGATGAAAACCGGGAGGCTTGTGACTGTCCCATTGACTGCCAAGTAACACTGAACGCAAAATGCATATGCTGTTCTATGTCAGCCGCACCACATGCTTTTTTCATTCAAATCCATGCGTAAATAAACATAGAAAACATATCCGTGTGGTCAGGGCTGGCCCGTGGCATAGGCGACATAGGCAGTTGCCTAGGGTGCAAAATGACTGGGGGGCGTCGCACAAAAGTATTTTTTTTCTCTGAAGACCATCGTGCGCTCCTACACCCATATATTATGCAAAATTATTACTGACAGTTAACAATTTTAGTACTGACCGAACTGCTTAAAATAATGTTAGAATAAAATTAAAGAGACAAACGAAAAATCATAAGATTTGACAACATGTCATGTTGGACTAATTTAAACACTTTCTGCATCATGACATAATTATAATACATCATAACGCATTAATTATGCATGGAGCACGCAGTTAAAATAGTTTTGCCATTTATGTGATCTGAAAATATCATTTCTAAAAAATGAGTGAAAAAGGAAAATTAACAGGGGCACAAGAAGAGGAGCAGAAAAAAGAGCCATATAGAGGTAAGAACCACAAGTTAATCACTGTATATCAGCCCATGATGTTTATGCAGTATTTTGAAATAGCCTTTAACTAGCAACACTGACAGTGGAACGTTTTTGCTGGAGTTAACTGCTTATTTAATTTTACTTTACTTTCTTTAAAATAAATTTAAGCTTTTGTGATGTTGTTTTAATTTCAGTTACATTACTGCTTGCTTTTAATTCACCAAAAAGTGCACTAAATGTCTTTTGAAACTTTTGAGCTGCAGAGAGGAGCTTTTCAAAGCTCAAGCTGATTAAACCCTACTTGAGGTCTACCACAGCCCAAGAGCTTCTCAGTGCACTTGTTGTCATCAGCATCAATAATGATGTTTCTCAGAATTTTTCATTTGATGCAGTCATTGATGACTTTGCTGCAAAGAAATCCAGGCATGTTCAGTTTTGAAACTGTTCTGTAATTCTGAAAATATAATAGTTTTTTTGCATTTTTTATTGATTTGCACTTTAATTTCTAATTAATTTTTTTCAGGGGTGCAAACTTGTCACCTTTTGGCGAAATTTGCCGTTTTCACCTTGAAATAGGTCATTCACGTGAATCGTGTAGATCTGTAAAAAAAAAAAAAAAAAAAAAAAAATTGAGAGGGGGGGGGGGTCGTCGTCGTATCTGCGAGTCATCTGTGTCACGTCACCTGTAGCGTTTTTTTCCCCTGTTGGCAATGGACCTGCCCTACTCTGCCTCTGATTGGCTTACCTTAATGTTGTTTCCCTCATCCAACCAATCTCACTCCTGAAGCATAGCTTTTAAGGCCCGGGTCACTTTCCGCATTCCGTTCCGTCTCGCGCACAGCCGCGTCCACACAGCTTTCAAAGTATACATGCGCAGTTACCCACTTACCTTGCGCTCTGTATACATTCACCTCGCGCATGCGCTGTTGTACGCGCACTGTCCACGTGGTCTCAAAAAATTGCCTGCACGCGGACGGGATGCGCGGCTGTCCGCGAGCCCTCCTGATGATGAAAATGTCGTAATGCGGACGGTGCGCGGACGGCCGAAGTATACTTCGCACTTAAGACACTGCAGGCAACTGTCCATATTTCGGACGGAATGCATTTGTATCTGCTGTTCCAGTTTAAATGGTGATTACCGCGTGAAGCTGCTGTTTATTTTTTTATATTTATTTTGCGTGAGGCTGCTGTTGCGATAGCTATGAAGATTGTAAGTTTCGTTATCACTACATTAGTTCGCTACCCCTTGCAAAAATGCTCCTCAGTCTCGACCTTAACATTTGTCTCACATATCAGTAAGCTATTACTCTGACATGAAGTCGAATTGAGAACTGTTCGACTGTACAGTAATATTAGTATCACTCAGCTGAAGCGGAGGCAGCGCTAAGCGGTAGCCTGTAACAGCCTGTTTCAAGACGGAGAAACACCTCGCGTTTAGCCCGTCAGCTGCTTCAAAAATTCGAGTGCTGAAATGAAGATTTACAGTGGTTTATTTGCCCTGACCAAGTTCATGTAAAATCTTAACAACAATCCTTGTTGATTGTAGACCGAAGTTGTCCCTCAAACGTCTTTTAATCTTATAAAGGTGTTTATCCTTGAATAGTGCACTGCAAAAAATGCTTTCCTACTTAAGAGTTTTTGTATTGTTTCTAGTCCAAATATATCTAAAAATTCTTAAATCAAGAAGCATATTCTAGACAAGTAAAATTGTCTTTTTTTCAGAAAAAAAAGTCAAAATTAAGTTTTTCCTTAAAACAAGCAAAATAATCTGCAAATGGGGTAAGCAAAACAATCTTATTTCAAACTGAAAACAAGATTCTTTTGACTTATTATTTTCTGGAAAAAAAATATTTGATTTAAGAATTAGATATTTGGACTGGAAACAAGACAAAAAATGTAAGAAAAGCATTTTTTTGCAGTGTGTAACATTTTCTCCATATAAAGCGGGCGGGGGGAGGTTGGGGGTTAAAGTTTGTCATCTTTTTCACTCCTGACGAGTTTTCACCCCTGTTTTTTTGTGATTCTTCAGGAGACTAAGTCAAATTTGTTTATTTATAATCACAATTTATTTACTACTTATGTTAATACATAGCAGTATGTGATATGTTAGTAAATTTTTGAAAAATTTGCACTTTCTGAATTTTTTAGTGGGGAGGGGGGGGGCACAGAACAGCATACGCATTTTGCGTTCAGTGGATATTCTCCCAAATGGCTCTATAGTGACGTAGAGGAGACAAATTGTTGAATAAAGTCGTTATTTTTGTTTTCTTTGTGTACAAAAAGTATTCTCGTCGCTTCATAAAATTCAGATTGAACCACTGATGGCAGATGGACTATTTTGACAATGTTTTTCATACTTTTCTGGTGAGTGTTAATTACTTGGCAGTCAATAGGACAGTCACAAACATCCCGGTTTTTATCCAAAATATCTTAAATTGTGTTCCGAAGACAAACAAACTTTTACAGGTTTGGAACGACATGAGGGTAAGTGATTAATGACTACATTTTAATTTTGGGGTGGAGTAACCCTTTAAAGGTTAGCATGTTTATCTGAAAACATTTTATTTTTATTTACTAAAGGTTTATTTACAAAAATTCACGTTGCAACTCAATAAAAAAATCAAAGTTAACTAATTAATTTGTCTTCAAAAATGCCACAGAGCATCATTACAGTGCCAAATATTTTCAGAAGAAAGCAGATCATCAATACATTTATAGTAATAAAAACTATATTAAAATTCTAGATTGCGCCAGGTTAAAAACAATGCAAAAATATTTTGTATTATATCCTGTTCAATTTTCTTTCTCCTGCCCACTTTTGTTTGTCTCACCACAAAATTAAGATTTTTTTTCTTAGAAATATATTTGCTACCTAAAATGAAAATCTCTTGTGACAATACTTCATTGCACTTTTTAAAATCCTTTAAAACAGAAAACAGTAGTTTAAGTTAAAGCTTAAGAACAGCGCAAGCATGAAAAACGGTCTCTCCATCATCACAAAAAGGACACTTGGTCATCACAAAGGACCAATTTAAAGGATCGGCTTCCAGGATTTAAAGTAAAAGCATTAATTGCAATAACACCATGAACAATTCTCCATTGTCTATTTGGTCAACTGTGGTTTGTAAAAAACACTCCAACTCTGTTTTTTTTTTTTTCATAAAAATCATAAAACGATTAAAAACACTTAAAATTAAACAAATGATTTTGAAAGAGCAAGTGAACACAAAAACATGTTTTGTGTGAACGGCAACTTACCTGCCACAACTCTGATATATATTTATATATCTTTAGATAACAAGGGTACTATATGTCTCTTTTTTTCTTAGATTCTTCATGTGCTTTAGATGACACCACATGTTTGTAGTATTTTTACTTGTAGATGTTGATATGCGGATTATTTTGTCACAGATATTATACTGTGCTTTCCCTGGTGATACTTCAGTAAAATACTCCCACACTGCTACTTTCTTCAAAGCCTTCGCCATCTGAAAATAATTTAAACATTGCAATATTGAAGGTCAAGTGTGTGTTTCTTTATCTAGTCCAAAGTCATGCTTAAAGTGGCCATCTTTAGATGTCTCCACAAAGGCCAGAGTATTAATTACGTAAATGTATATGTATAGTCTCGCACTTTATTTGCTTCTATTTTAAGGACACTCAATTATTACTTAATCAAAATAGCAAAATTTGTGTGACGATAAAAATAATTTATTTTTCTGTCAGCTGCATGAACGGCATGCAATTTGCTCTCTAGTCACAGGCTTTTAATATGCAACTGCGCTGCTAACGAATGTTACCAGCTGGATATGAACTAATGCAAATTGAAGGTAACAATCATGCCATTAAAAATGTGTGTATTTGAACTGCTTGAGGTACTGCTAATGTTATTGTTCTCTCAGCCTTGTCTGCAAACATACTGCTGTTCTTTCCCCACTAATGCAGCATCTAATCAACAAATTAATTACTTTATATTGACATGAAAACATGTACTGTAGTGTGCTGTATACATACAGTTTGGCTGTCTGTGTTTTAAACGTTGATCTGAAAAATCATGGAAAATGGGCATCCAATGAACCATTTAAGCTTTTTTGCTATTCAGATATTTTGCAGAGTATTTCTATTTGTTAACCGAAGAAGGTTACATTTTTTATTAAAATGTTTAAGTATTATAGTTGTTTTAAAACTAAAAGGCTACACTATTCCATGTTTGACTCAAGTTGAAAGAATAAAGAGTTACATTTTTTATTGTCTATGCTTTAAGGTTTATAGGAATTTTAAGATGTATTTAACGATTTGAATAATTGTTACTTATTGAGTAACTAACTTACTTTTCAGGCAGAGTAATTAGAAAAGTAATTTAAATACAATATTGATGATGTAATTAGTAATTACTTTTAACACTGAAAGTAACTTACCCAACACTGGGTGGCACTATAATAAGTACTTTAACGTTTTTGCTCATATCTCCACAACTATACAGGTTACAATCCTCAATACAACTCCTCTTGATTCTCTGCGTCAAGCTGAACACAATGTATATCTTGCATTTTTGCCATGCATTAAATGATTCCACCTTTTTGAGCTTTTTTATAAACCTACTTTGTCAAACTCGTCCTAGACCATTTGTCCAATTAATGCTAAATGTTGTATGTATCATCTAGAGACCCTGATGACAAAAAAATATTGTAAGAATTCAATTTGGATTCATCAAATGGTTTAGAAGATATAGTTTGAAAAGTGCATGGAGTAATGCTACAAAATGTTGGCGTATATTTTCTCTAAATGGTTTGACAAATTCATCTTATAACTCTGTGTCATTAATGTCTATAGATGATACATGCAAAATTTTGTGTGAATTAGTCACGTGGTTTAAGAGGAGATATAAAAATAAGTTTTTGTCCACTCAAAATGGCTAACGGTCTACAACATGTTGTACTAATGTTGACCACTAGAGGGAAACACAGGATAATAAATCTTTTTTCTATCAGGTTCCATCACTCTGAATAACAAATATATATGTGAAAATATATAGGTGAAAGCTGTGCGTTTCATATACTTAGGTATATTTTTGTCGTCCTTTACTTTACATTTAAATGTACCAATTGATGTTTGAAGTTCACACTGATAATACTCAGAAGGTAACTGACATTGTGTACGCAGATTTATTACTAGGTGAAATTAGGAAGGTAATCCTACAATGAAATTGGTTTAATGTTTAAGTAGGCCAATTTGTTTGACGTTCAATTTACATCAAATCTGTTTTTGTGATGTCTTTTCAACATCAATTGCCCAATGGGTTGTGCTTGGACCCCGATAATTGCCGCTTGTATGAATGAATGAAATTTATTTCGAACTATTAAAAAAAGAAAGAAAGAAAACAAAATAATAAATAAACGCTATTAAAATCAATTAAATAAAATGTTAACATCATAGTCAACCCGTTCGAAAAGGGATAGGTAGGGATAGGTAGAAGCCCTAGGCTTATCAGATCCTACCCTCAGTATTTACCAATACCAAATCACAATCAGAGAAGATAGATCAGATATACCATTTTGAATAATACAAAAATACTACTCCAATTTACATCCTACTTTATCTATCTATTAAGATAAGGGAGAACAAACAGAAACAAAATCAAGCAGCATTAACAACAATGTTGAATTATCACTCTCACACCCCCACTTCTGTACTTACCAAAAATAAATCTTTTGTACCTTTTTTTAAAAAATTGCAACTTATTTACAATTTATTTGATAGATTTGTTTAAACTAAACTGTAGCTATTTATGCTACAGTAAATACAGCTGGATAAAACAACTATGTACAAAAATGTAGCAACAAAATGTAATCATTTTAAAGGGAGGCGATTCCCTTTCAGTCAGTCACGTTTGACGTAACGTCAAGTGACTGACATAAATGGGATCTTGCTTGAGAGCCCAATCACCTTTGAGTGTTAACAAAACAAGCCAATGACAGTTGGCATGCATGTTTCACCACATGCACCCTGCCCCGCAACGCGGGTATAAAAGGAGAACGTGTGCAGCGCGAATCTCCAAGAGTGTCTGCAAGACAGCAAACGGCAGTGTTGGTGTTACGGCGCGTCAGCGGAGGTTGCTGTCCAGTGCTGCTGCTTCTAACGGCGTGCTGCAGCTCTTCATTCTGCGATCGCGCTGCGACCTCCCCTGGGCGCTTCAGCGCTTCTCTAAAAGAGCAATCTCTAAAAGAGCTCCACGAGCGACGGGCGTCTTTTTAAAGATGGCTTCCCGCTCGTGCGTTTCTGGATGTGGTCGTTCCCTGGCTTCACCTGACGGTCACGATTGCTGTGTCTCATGCTTGGGGGGCGCCGAGGGCAGGTGGCGTCCCTGAAGCGGGCGACCCGGAGCCTTTGGATCCTGGTCTTTAGGAGATGGTGACCGCACCACTCCTTCCCCCGGAAGAGGGCCGGGTGGAGAAACTTTTGTTTCCTTTTTGTTCTGTTCCACCACTGGCTCCCCAGCCAGTGGTACCCAAAACCCCCAAAAAAGAGCAGTTTCCTTTTTCTCCGGGTCCCAAGAGGGAGAGGATGGCAGTGCACGAGACACAGTCTCCACACTCCCGTCCCCCTCTCCTTTCACCAGTGGGCAGCAGGGTCCGGTCCGAGGATGCGATGCCTTCTCCCGCGCCCCCTGCCCAGCCGTGGAGCCAGGTATGTGTCGCACCGCGCACTCAGACCCCACTTCGGGACACGCTGCCTACCGAGTCGGGTCCCTGTGCTTCACTTCGCTGCCCCACCACGGGCACGTCGGTGGCTTCCCTGGTCCCGCTTGTACGGTCTCTGGGGGCCTGGCTAGCACTCACCAGGCCGTCTCGCTGGCTCCTGAGAACCATCAGACTTGGCCACGCGATTCAGTTCGCCCGGCGTCCTCCCAAGTTCAGGGGCGTTCGGTTCACCTCTGTGTTGAAAAAAGATACCCATGTCTTGCGTGCAGAAGTCGCGGTCCTGCTGGCAAAGGACAAGATAGAGCCGGTCCCTCCAGCCGAGATGAAGTCAGGGTTCTACAGCCCCTACTTCATCGTACCCAAGAAAGGCGGTGGGTTACGACCAATCTTGGACCTGCGCATTCTGAACCGGGCCCTTCACAAGCTCCTGTTCAGGATGTTGACGCAGAGACGCATCTTTCAATGCATCCGTCTTTCGATTGGTTCACAGCGATCGACCTGAAGGACGCATACTTCCATGTCTCGATCCTCCCTCGACACAGACTGTTTCTCCGCTTTGCGTTCGAAGGACGAGCATATCAGTACAAGGGCTATCCCTGTCGCCTCGTGTCTTCACCAAGGTCGTGGAGGCAGCCCTCGTTCCATTAAGGGAAGCAGGCATTCACGTTCTCAACTACCTCGACGACTGGCTCAGTCTCGAGCGCAGTTGTGCGAACACAGGGACACGGTGCTCAGCCACCTCAGCCGGTTGGGGCTTCGGGTCAACTGGGAAAAGAGCAAACTCTCCCCTGTGCAGCGGATCTCTTTTCTCGGCATGGAATTGGTCTCGGTCAACCTCACAGCACGTCTCTCAGTAGAGCGTGCTCAGTCGATGCTGAACTGCCTGGAGTCTTTCCAGCGCAAGAGGGCGGTTCCACTGAAACGGTTTCAGAGGCTCCTGGGGCATATGGCATCCACAGCTGCTGTCACGCCGCTCGGATTGCTTCATATGAGACCGCTTCAGCGTTGGCTTCACGACCGGGTCCCGAGATGGTCATGGCGACGTGGCACGTACCGGGTCTCAGTCACCCCGTCCTGCCGTCAGACTTTCAGCCCGTGGTTGGATCTTGCATTTCTTTGGGCAGGAGTTCCCCTAGTGCAAGTGTCCAGGCATGTTGTTGTATCAACAGATGCCTCTGCCATGGGCTGGGGTGCCATGTGCAACAGGCATGTAGCTGCCGGGCTCTGGACAGGGCCCCGACTGCAGTGACACATCAATTGCCTCGAGTTGCTAGTGGTATGGCTTGCTCTGCGCCGCTTCAAAACGCTGCTACACGACAAGCATGTACTGGTCCTTACGGACAACACTGCAACCGTTGCGTACATCAACCACCAAGGCGGTCTACGCTCCCGTCGCATGTCGCAACTCGCCCGCCATCTCCTCCTTTGGAGTCAGAAGCATCTGAGGTCGCTTCGTGCCGTTCATGTCCCAGGCAAGCTCAATCGTGCAGCCGACGAGCTCTCACGTCAGCCCGCCCTTCCGGGAGAATGGCAACTCCACCCCGAGGTAGTCCAGCTGATTTGGAGACGATTTGGAGATGCTTCGGGGACGCTCAATTAGACCTGTTTGCCTCCCCGGACATGTCCCACTGCCAGCTGTTTTACTCCCTGTACGAGGGGACCCTCGGCACGGACGCGCTGGCCTCAGGGCCTACGCAAATATGCGTTTCCCCCAGTGAGCCTTCTCGCACAGACCCTGTGCTAGGTCTGGGAGGACGAGGAGCAGGTCCTCTTGGTGGTGCCATACTGGCCCAATCGGATCTGGTTCCCCGAACTGATGCTCCTCGCGACAGCCGCCTCGTTGGCAAATTCCTCTGAGGAGGGATTTCCTTTCTCAGAGAGGGGACACCCTCTGGCACCTGCGTCCAGACTTGTGGAATCTCCACATGTGGTCCCTGGACGGGATGTGGAGGTTCAAGGTGGGCTACCTCCAGCGGTAGTAAACACCATCACTTCAGCTAGAGCCCCGTCTACAAGACACGCTTACAGGCTAAAGTGAAACCTGTTCGTCCCACCAGGAAGACCCCCGTAGATGCCCGATCAGGGTCGTGCTCTCTTTCCTGCAAGATGGGTTGGAGCGAAGGCGGTCTCCCTCCACCCTCAAAGTGTATGTTGCTGCTATTGCCGCACATCACGATGCAGCAGACGGTATGTCTGTCGGGAAGCAGGACTTGTAAGGATCAGGTGGTGAACTTGCAAGCGCTGCCCCGGGAGGAGGCAAACCCAGCCATTGCTCTGCTCTGTCCCGTCCGTGGACCGCACACAGAGCTTCAGGACCTCAGACCAGCTCTTTGTCTGCTTCGGAGGACAGCAGAAGGGAAAGGCTGTCTCCAAACAAAGACTTACCAGGCACGACGCTTGCCGTGCCCCCTCGGAGTAAGAGCACACTCTACGAGACGATTTGCTTCTTCTTAGGCATTGGCGCGGGGCGCCTCGATAGCAGACATCTGTAGAGCTGCTGGCTGGGCGACACCTAACATGTTTGCGAGGTTCTATAATCTCTGTGTAGAGCCCCTGTCCTCCTGTTTACTCGCCTCAGGTGGCCAGTAACACCGGACCTGCTCGGTATCAATCACGCTTGCTGTGCAATTCCCCTCTATGGACCGGATACGTGCGCAATAGTGCCGTTTTCATAGGGATCCCATTTACGTCAGTCACTTGACATTACGTTGAACGTGACTGACTGAAAGGGAATGTCTCGGTTACGTATGTAACCCTCGTTCCCTGAAGGAGGGAACGGAGACGTAATGTCCCGTCGCCACAGTTGCTGTACCACCGCTGTACGGCCGGGGCACACAGTCTCGGCTCCTCATCGAAAAACTGATGTGCGTTTGCACGCGTTCTCCTCTTATACCCGCGCTGCGGGGCGGGGTGCGCGGGGCGAAACATGCACGCCAACTGTCATTGGCTTGTTTTGTTAACACTCGAAGGTGATTGGGCTCTCGGGCGAGATCCCATTTACGTCAGTCACTTGACGTTACGTCTCCGTTCCCTCCTTCAGGGAACGAGGGTTACATAGGTAACCGAGACGTTACTTTCTATTCTTATTTTTAATCAAAAAGTATACTAATAGTGGTCTTGAACAAACTTTTTGTA
This sequence comes from Aspiorhynchus laticeps, assembly GCA_023376895.1. NCBI lineage: Eukaryota > Metazoa > Chordata > Actinopteri > Cypriniformes > Cyprinidae > Aspiorhynchus > Aspiorhynchus laticeps. Next base: position 40,686 of record JALXFT010004871.1, read on the forward strand.
AGGGTATTTTTTTTAAATAAAGAATACAAACAGGGTCACAATTGAATGACTTATCATATATTTGTAAGTCTGCTGTTTTTATTACACCAATCACAATTGAACTGTCTTTCTCCAGAGTGAATGCATTATTTCTAAACCTTTTGTTACATGGGAAACGAGGAATTCTTTCCAGAATGAGTTTGCAAGTGCCGTTTCAGGCTTATGTGATATGTGAAACTCATGTCACACTGAGGACACTTGTAAGGCTGCTCTCCAGTGTGAACTCTAATATGAGTCTTAAGGTTTCCTTTATTTGTGAAGCTCTTTCCACACTGAGGGCAGGTGAAAGGCTTCTCTCCAGTGTGAAATCTCACGTGAGTCATCAGATGGCCATTTGATGTGAAACTCTTTCCACAGTGATGGCACATGTAAGGCCTCTCCCCAATGTGATTTTGTACATGATTCTTAAGTTGATTCCTGTCAGCAAAACTTGTCTCACAAACATGACATTTAAATAATTTCTCTCTTGAGTGAATACTCATGTGATACTTAAGGCTTCTTTTCTGTTTGAAACCCTTTCCACACAGTTCGCAGGTGTAAGGCTTCTCTCCAGTGTGAACTCTCATGTGAGACATTAGATGGCCATTTTCTGTGAAACCCTTCCTACACAGTTTACAGGTGTGAGGCTTCTCTCCAGTGTGAACTATCATGTGAGTCATCAGATGAGCATTTGATGTGCAACTCTTCCCACACAGTTTGCAGGTGTGAGGATTGCCTCCGGTGTGAATTTTCAAGTGGGCTGTAAGTTTCTTTTTCAGTGTAAAACTCTTTCCACAGAGAGGGCATATGAACGGCTTCTCTCCAGAGTGAACTCTCATGTGGCCATCAAAGTTTTCCTTTTGACTGAAACATTTTCCACACAGTTTGCATGTGAAAGGGCCTTCTACAGTGTGAATTCTCATGTGGCCATTAAGACTCTCCTTTTGACTGAAAATCTTTCCACACTGAAAGCATATGAACAGCTTTTCACCAGAGTGAATTCTCATGTGAGTCTTAAGACTTCCTTTTAGTTTGAAACACTTCCCACACCGTTTGCATGTATAAGGTTTGCGTTTGTGGATATTCAAGTGGCTTGTAAGGTTTTGTTTTCCACTGAAACTCCTTCCACAGTGTTGGCAGGTGAAAGGTCTCTCTTCAGTGTGAACTCTCATCTGGACTTCAGGCTTTCTAGTTTCTTTTTTACGAGTCTGAGAATAACTAAAAGATTTTTCCCCATCCATGACATCATGACATTTCTCAGTCTGACTTTTTTTTCCCGTTTCATTCAGTTCCTGACTCTTCTCTTTCAGCGCCATCAGGTCTTGAATGAAAAGAAACAAAAACAAGTTAAGACCAGTTTATTGGCACAAAGCAAAAGACATGAAAACATTTAGATATTTAAAACATCAAATCCAACAACATGTATGCTAGATCCCATACCCACTGAAAAAAATGTAACCTGTAATCTCAGAACCTCGTGTCCTTAACTCTTTGCTTTCTCTAGGACAGGGGTTTTCAACCTTTTAGGACATGCGCCCCCCCAAGTTTGTCTAATTTCACTCGCGCCCCCCCCCTACCCCCCCCCCCCCCCCGCCCTTGTGAAAGGAGAAACAAAATATCAAAATATTTTTCTTTTGCTCTTTTTGATTAACATTATTTACACAAGAAATGCACGGATCCGTTATACTGATGTACATTTGATATTTACTTTACTGTTTACGTTCACTTGAAACAACCGACTGTGCTTACGAGGATACTCCTCAGGACAGCCACTGGTATACACCTGTCTGGGGCTGTTCACATGTCGCACCTAAGAACGCGTGGAAAACGCTAGACGCGTCGCTTTCTCCTTCTTTTCAAAGCGCTCTGTAGCTTGCGCTCCCCTGGCGTCTGCCATTGCTAAGCAACCATGAACTGCGCTCTCCTTGAAGACGTGGAAGTTTCAGCAAAGAATAAAATGGATTTCCAGCACTAAAAATCGATTGCAGTAGCTCTGCTACTATATTTATTTAAAAATGACTATCCACGTACAGCTATGATCAGCTGTTCCTTCATCTTGGCTGAGCTTTCAATGTTGTTACGTGAAAGGATGAAGCTGATTGGTTGGTTCTTGTCACATGACCTGCTGTGCGCTTGCGGCATTCTCGATGCGGCGCGGACGCGCCTGGAAAAAACGAGCGCGTCGCTTCCATTATGAGCACGCATACCGCGCGTCTACATTTGAAATAACGAACTTGAACGCGCAAAAGACGCGATATGTGAAGGCTAAACCCTAAATAAATCTTCATAAATCTTCAAGGCAATGTCTCTGAATTAATTGATGCTCGCGCCCCCCTTGACAGGTGCTGGCGCCCCCCTGGGGGGGCGCGCCCCACAGGTTGAAAACCCCTGCTCTAGGACACGTCCCAAATACCAACAAATACCAAATAAAGCGATTTGTCTTTGATTAAATCTAATTTGTGCTTAAGTGGGCAGTTGTGGCCTAATGGTTAGAGACCCTACAGACTTGTAACACCGAAGGTTGCGGGTTCGAGTCTCAGGTCCAGCAGGGATTGTAGGTGGGGGTAGTGAATGTCCAGCGCTCTCTCCACCCTCAATACCACAACTGAGGTGAGATCCTTGAGCAAGAACCGAACCCCCAACTGCTCCCCGGGCACCGCAGCATTGGCTACCCACTGCTCCGGGTGTGTGTTCACAGTGTGTGTGTGTGTGTGTTCTTTGACTTCTCACTGCTGTGTGTGTGCACTTGGATGGGTTAAATGCAGAGCACAAATTCTAATACTTGGCCACACGTCACGTCCTTTCCATTCAAAGTGGCAAACAGTACCACGTTTATTTTCGATTTTGTTTAGATGAAGTCTCTAAACTTATCCTATCCAGCCACCCTACAACCTACCCTCTAGACCCAAACCCTTCACATATCATGCAAGCTATTTCCCCTGCACTTATATCTCTATTCACACACATCATCTCTTCTCACAGGCATTTTTCCCAACCCAACTGATAAAAAAAACGACACTAAACACATCACTTTTTGAGAGCTACAGACCCGTCTTTCTCCTCCCGTTCATCATTGGGCATCACCGGAACTGCACTCCACTGGTTTGAGTCTTTCCTCACAGGTAGCTCCTTCGGGGTGTCTTTGGGAGGAGAGGTATCCAAATCACATAAAATGGTCTCTGGAGTTCCTCAGGGATCAGTTCTTGGGCTCCTCCTCTTCTCTATATACACCACATCACTAGCACCCATAATTCAGGCACACGATTTTTGCCACCATTGCTATGTTGATGACACAGTTCTACCTCTCATTTTGACCAGATGATCCAACGGTACCTGCTCGGATATCAGACTGCCTGACGGACATCTCAGCGTGGATGAAGGAACATCACCTGCAGATCAACCTGGCAAAGACAGAGCTTCTCATCTTCCCAGCCACCCCATCAGTACAATACCAGTTTACCATCCAGCTGTTCGGCCAGGAATCTTGGGGTGATCCTTGATAATCAGATGACCTTTAAAGATCATACTGCAAAAACAGCACAATCTTGCAGGTTTGCACTACACAACATCAGGAAGATCAGACCCTTCCGAACAGAGCATGCAACACAGCTTCTTGTCCAAGCCCTTGTCATTTATAGGCTGGACTATTGCAATGATCTTTTGGCTGGACTTCCAACATGTGCAATCAGACCTCTACAAATGATTAAAAATACAGCAGTATGTCTTGTTTTCAATGAACCCAAGAGAGCCCATGTCACACTGCTTCTCATTTCCCTGCACTGGTTACAAGTCACAGCTTGCATCAAGTTCAAGTCGTTGGTGCTTACTTACAGAACAGCCACAGGCTCCTCACCCCCTACCTCCGCTCTCTCCTAAGCATCTACATCCCCTCCAGAAACCTGCGGTCGATTAACAAGCGGTGGCTCCAGGTCCCATTACAGAGAGGAACAAAATCACTCTCCAGGACGTTCTCGTTCACCGTTCCCTGTTGGTGGAATGACCTACCTGACTCCATCAGGACAGCCAAATCTCTCACAATCCTTCACATATTCTGCTCTCTTTTATCCTTATCCCTTCCTGCCCTAGCTTTTACTATTTGAATGATGACTGAAACCTTGTATAACGGACACTTTTCTTGTGTTTATTGCCAACTTAAGGGAAATCGCTTATTGTATTCCTCAATTGTAAGTCGCTTTGGATAAAAGCATCTGCCAAATGAATAAATTGAAATGTAAAATACCACCCACTATAAAAACCCGCAGTAGAGCACTGCACTGAACAGATTTGTGTTGGGATTCTGTGTGTGGGTTACAAATATACAGCTGAAGAATGGAATTTACAAATGAAGTTCAGAAAATAACCAGTAGGTTTTTAGTAGGTGTTGTTTTAACAAAAAACAATGCCTGATATTCAGACAGATTTTCCAGTTGTTAATGAAAAAAATGGAAAGAACTAGACTTTGTAAATTGCAAAAATATAAAAAATGCTTGATTTACAGCAGACTCAAATCTGGCACCTCTGGGTTAAGGTCTAATCCGTTCTCCCTGGTCAGTAAGCTTCCTTCAAAGGTAAAGTACTTCTTCCTGCACATACTTGTTGCTGGATCTGTCTGCTGCTTTTGACTCAGTTAACCACCAGATCCACCTGTCCACTCTCATAAAGGTGGGCATCTCAGGAACCACACTCCGGTGATTCAAGTCTTACCTCTCAGGTAGGTCCTTCAGAGTGTCTTGGAGGGGTGAGGTTTCTAAGTCACAACTTCTTGCTACTGGGGTTCATCAAGGCTAAGTGCTTAGACCACTTCTCTTCTCCATCTACATGTCATCATTAGGATCTGTTATTCAGAAGCATGGCTTTTCTTATCACTGCTATGCTGAAGACCCTCAACTCCACTTCTCATTCCTACAAGATGATCCGATGGAAGCTGTTCGCATTGCAGCCTGTCTGACAGACATTTCTGACTGGATGCAGGACCATCACCTTCAACTCAACCTTGCTAAGACAGAACTGCTCGTGGTCTCATCCAACCCCGCACTTCATTACAACTACTTTATACAGCTAGTTTCATCCACCACAGCTCTTTCCAGGACAGCCAGGAACCATGCAGTTGTGATTGATGATCAGTTAAGCTTCACAAACCATATTGCTACTACTGCCTGATCTTGCAGATTTGCCTTTTACAACATACAAATTGCGTTTTACAACATTAGAACATTAGAAAGATAAGACCCTTCCTATCAGAGAAGGCCACACAACTCCTTGTCCAAGCTCTTGTTCTCTCCAGACTGGACTATTGTTATGCTCTCTTGGCAGGTCTTCCAGCATGTACTATCAAGCCTCTGCAACTGATTCAGAATGCGGCAGCTAGAGTTGTCTTCAACGAGTCAAAGAAAGCTCACGTTACACCTCTCTTCATCGGTTTACACTGACTGCCAATAGCCGCTAACATCAAATTCAAGCTACTGATGTTTGCCTACAGGATAGAATTCTGACGTTTGGTAATATTTCGCGATTCCTTGATTTATATTGGTACAGGCTCTATATAACGCATACACGCATATGCCTCCTTCGATTAAATATAGCCAAAATCCATTGCCATGACTTATCGCGAGAGGAAAAAAATTACGTTTTAGTCGCATAACATCGGGTAATAGAAATGCCATTACTGTCATTCAGTAATCCAGTTCAAGCACTATAGACATATTTAACACACTCTCCTGCACCAAACATGAATCTGCCATTCATCTATAACGTACTAGATTTGCAGTTTTTATAAAGAATTTTTAAAATTAAATATTGAATATTGTCAGCTTCCATGTGCATCAAAAAAAGATGACAAAAATAAAAACAGCATTAATTACTTTTCTTTCTCAAAAGGGTAAAGAATTTTTCAGTTTTATTTCCTCATTATTTCCAGGAGTAAATGTGTTTTAATCAGTATTCACGGAAAGAAAGTAATGTTTACAAGATTCCATTATGACCAAAAAAAGGAATCTTGCATAATTAAGTGATAGAAATTAATGAATTTCATTCGATTTAATCCACACAATAGTTGTTTTGTTTGGCTATTTTCTTATATAAATTAATTACATGTCATTAATTCTGTTGTGGGACAAATAACAGACAGATAAAGAGATGCAAGACACAGAATGACTGGAGAAAGACTTTGAGAATGAAAACCAACCTGTTTGTTCTTCAGTATCTTCATGTTTGACTCTGAATGTTTCTTCAATCTTCATGTCTTCACTCTCCTCTTTAATAAAAATCATCTCTGTTTGTTCTTCAGTATCTTCATGTTTAACTGTGAAAGCTTCTTCAATCTTCAGGTCTTCTCTTTCCTCTTTAATAAACACCATCTTTATAACCGTGTGCTTCAGCAGGAGTTTTTCTGTGTTTAAGATGAGAATAATTAACAGACAGATCTCTGTGTGCGTCTCAATCAGCTCCCTAGTTCAGTAGTCAGCACACTAGTAAGCTCCCTAGTTCAGTAGTCAGCACACTACTAAGCTCCCTAGTTCAGTAGTCAGCACACTAGTAAGGGAGTCAGTCAGAGTGAGAGTTGATGGATTAGTAGAGCTGCTTGATTTAGGGATGGAAAAAAATCTTAATTGTGATTTTCTGGTTCAAATATGATTTTAACCAACCAGGTTTGTTGTGCTTCTTTGTAGGGATGCACAATCTAGCACAACATTTTCTGCTTTTATATTATTATACAAATATATTAAACAAACTTTATGTAACAAAATTTTTACTAAAAACCTAAAATAAGGTCTTTATATGACAATATAATAATTACAAAATAACATTTATTTCACAGAAAACTTATTTTACAAAAACTGGGGACATCTGTTAACATGCAAGCAGCCTTTGATTATAAATCATTAGAAATCTAAGGATTTATTATGAAATTAAAGCTAAGCCTTCCAGCCTCACAAACAAGAAGCATTTCTGATTATTATCAGTGTTTAAGGTTTCCTTGATAAATGGAGAATTCAAAAGAACAAAATTGATCTGAAATAGAAAACGCGACGCACCTTTTCTGTTGTTTACTCACAAAAACGGTTCAGTACTTTTATTTATTCACTTTACTCATAAAAAACTATGTTCATTAGTGTTATTAGACACATTATAACGTTACGTGAATAAATAATTAATTAATTTGTAAGTTCTCTATAAAACTGTCTGAACGGGCTTTACTGATTTAAAGGATTAAAAACAAACCTCTCTTCAGCAGAATCTCAGACGCAGGAGCGCGGCGCAGCCTTATGACGTCACGTCACCACACCAAAATAAAAGTCCTGTTCGCACGCTAAAAATAATAAAATAAATTCACATGCAAAAATAAAACCTTCAAATGATAAGATAAAGGACTGATTCAAAGGATAAATCACAGATTCCCAGAGCTATTAATACCACTGATATTTTTTCTTCTTCTCAAAAGCTTTTGGCTTATATCTAAATGTAAGCAAGTGTGAAGTGATTTGTGATATTCTCAATCGGGGATAAATTCCAGTTTCTTGATAAATTTAAAATAACTAAATACTTACACCTGGGTGAAAGGGGGCTTGATATCAGTGCTTTTCAAGCACATGCTATTTTCAGACGACATTAATCTACTCTTCATTAATCACGTTGTTGTTCTTGTGTTAATTACAGATGTGTTGATGACATTAGTTTTTAATAGTTATTTTCCCTCATCTTTGATTAGAGTTGGTGATTTATTTTGCCAGATAAGCACTATATTGGTGTTTCTCAGATCATCTCTGCGGTGTTTGGTGTAGCTCTCATGAAAGGATCTCTCCAGTGTTGGGAAGGTTACTTTGGAAATGTAGCAGGTTACAGATTAGGGAAGGGAAGTGGTGTGTGGCCAAGTATGGTGACCCATACTCAGAATTTGTCCTCTGCATTTAACCCATCCAAGTAGTGGTGCAACGGATCACAAAACTCACGGTTCGGATCACGGTTCGGATTTTGAGTCACGGATCGGATCATTTTTCGGATCAGCAAAAAAAAGTTGCTTTACTACTAAAGTCAGTAATAAACCAAGAACAATTACACAAATTAATTAGATTTTCAACCAATAGATAGATTTCCAGCCTACAACATAAAATTATAAATAAAGACAGTAACAGTACCCAGCCGGCACATGACCGACCTTCAACGTTGAAATATGGTTGAAATAAGGTCAGTTGTTGTTTTAACGTTGAAACAACGTTAATACAACGTTTAATGCTGAACGGTTGAAAACCAGCCGGCACATGACCAATCTTCAACGTTGAAATATGGTTGAAATAATGACAGTTGTTGCTTCAACATTGAAACAACGTTGAAAAACTGTTTAATGCTAAATGGTTGAAAAAGGTTACCAAAAACACTTGTAAATCAATGTTGATTTGTTTTTTACAAGAACTGTATGTTGAATAAACTTAATGTCTTCAACAGCATACAAAATAAATTTCTGCCTTTTAAATTATTATTACTAAATCATTTAAGATCATTATTATTATTTTATTAGCATTTTACAATATTTTGATCGTTAAACCTATTCTAAAATCTAAAGGTATATGTTAAAATATTATCATCATTAAAAACAATAAAACTAAATACATTTCACTGCGTTTACCTTATTTCTTTGATCATGATCGGTTAATCTGGCTGTCATCCAGGAAACTGGCCAATGAAACTGTTCTTTCTCAGTTTGAAAATATGACCGTTATTATCGTCTTTCTGAGTGGCGGCTGACTGACTGTGTGTGTGTGTGTGTGTGTGTGTGAGTGTGAGCTGCTGCTCGTTGAGATTGCTCGGTCGGTCCCGAATTATTTATAATATAAATATGTGCCTGTTAAATTTTTATTTTGAGCGAATTTGAGTCGTGACATGTCAACGGAGAACAAAAACTAGAATGTGAACACAGGAAGGGTCAGGTGTGATCCGCGAGGTCCTGCAAACACACGGACAAAATCAGGTAAGAAAATCTTACCTTTCAAAAATAGTAAAGTATAATGTTACCAGAGTTTACAAATGGGTAAATGACATGTAACGTTAACCTGCAGAAGATAAATACCTGTGTGTGTGTGTATTTTTGTATTGCTTTATCACAGATGCTAATGTTGTTGTGTGTTGCTAGTAAGTTACGTTAATGTCTGTCTTAGAGATTTTTCACATTTTTCTGATGTGAATGCCATGCATTGTTATATTTTTAATCGTATAATGGTCTCAAAAGATAACATACTCTGTTCATGTTTTCTAAATATCTTATAATCGCAAATTTAAACGAATTAAGATTGTTTAAAGCAGTGATTCTCAAAGTGTGGTATGAGTACCGCTAGTGCTACTCAGGCTCCCTCTAGTGGTACGCAGAGGAATCACTAAATTAAATATAAATTAATGTTAATACATTTTCATTTAATCTTTATTTGAGTAAAGGTTTTTTTTTTACAGTTAAGTATAGTACAGTTTTTATTTAACTTTTGGTACAACACATTTTAATTTAATCATTGTTTAAGTTTTGTATTTACCTGTATGTAAGCACCGTGCAGTGTTAATGTTCAAACTGTATTTACAATGTTAAAGTGGCTGACAACAATAAATATTCTTATTAGGAATAAAACTTTTCAGTAAACCATTTCTTCTTTCCCTTTGTAGATTAATCAAGGATCCAGCTGTTTATTGGCAATTTGGTAAGGAATTGTTCATCTGCTACATTGCACTGTCACTTCTGGAAGAGATTCATTGACCTTTTGTGAAAGGTTTTGATTTTACTTAGTTTAATAAAAATGTACTTGATTTGATTTTACTTGTTTTACTAAATACACTGTATAGTTAGGATGCTGATTAAAACAGTGTAACTGGGGGCTCTGAAAAAACTGCTTGTGAATAATTTAATATTGCAAACTTTCATCTGAATACATTAAATAGGTGTTTAATGAATAGTGTTGTGCACTTGTTTCCAACCCCACTGTTATTGAACTTAAAGTGAAAATATTGTATGTGATTTGTTTTGCATTCAGTTTTCAGTTAAAGATATTTCACAATATCAAAGTTGATTTTTCATGAGTAGTTATTTTTGGTGTTTTTGTTTTTATTTATACATACAGGACAGTACAGAAAGTGCACAAGTGTGAGAGAGAGGAGGACACGGCATCAGAAAGGACCTAGAGCTGGGACTCTTTCAAGGATCACCCAAAGCACAACCACGCTATATGCACAAGGCTATTGGTTCTAACATTTTATCAGAATTTGAAGAAACATTTCTACTTAAAATATTAAATGCATTTCATTCAAGGCAGCGTTTTTCCTGCGTAAAGAATTTCCTCTGGCTGTCGACAAAACTCAGACTGTCCTATCCTTTACCACCGACACGGTTTCTGTTGCAGGTTCCATTCTCAAACTGTTTAACACGTTCTCACTGCACAAATGTACAAATCTCTTGTAATGAGACACATTAGTAAAACATGTTTTCACAGAAACTATAGTTTTCCACCAAAATAAAAGATCAACTGGTTTCAGTCAAAAGAAGTACAAGGGTTTCTCTTGCAGGTGCAGTGCAAAATATGCATGTTATGGTACAAACACTGAGTCTTTAACCCTCTGGGGTCTGAGGTGATTTTGAGGCCCTTGAGAGGTTTTGACATGTCCTGATATTTGTGCTTATTTCAGCTACTTATAACATACTAATGACCAACGTGTATTTGTTTTTATATTCAGCACAAACTTTGCTACAATATTATGTGACCAAGATGGATGTACATCTTTGTATTTTTTTAGAAAAAAAATATTATGCGTGGTTAGTAAGTTTTGGGAAAAAAAATGTAGCTGAAATAAGGCCATAAAACCCACACTAAATAGTCCTGAATAAGACTTTTGTGTAATCAGTCTTGTTGGCTAGAATATTTACTTCACAATTAAGTGAGAATCATTCTGCTTACTCATTTACAGAAAACAATACATTGATTAAAATTTTTTAAGACATGTTTTGTGATTGAAAGCCTGTATGCGAGGGAGTGACAATGTCCTTGAATATTAAGTGATTCTCACCTGAGACACAAAGGGCCCTCCCCTAAAGGCTGCTAATGGCCCATCAGTGTGACTGTGACTTTGAGGCAGGTAAGAGAGAATGTGAGGAGATTGAACAAATGTTTTTTTTTTTAATTATTTGTATTTTATTTACAACACCGTATAATCAAAACATACATAATGAAGGTCAAAGACACATTACTGTGCACACTGATCTAACCACAGAGATGTGAACAGACTTTGAGTCATTCCTGCAACAGATTCTGTTCAACAAGTGACAAGTAAATCATGCCTGATATTTACGTGTGTTATTTGAGTGTTTCTGCTACTTTCCATGGATTCAAGAAGAAAAAAACATAATCAGTGGTCAAGGAGCTTGTTTTACCATATAATATCAGTGTAGTTGGACATCTGATTCTGAGTTTGAAGAAAGTCATCAGGATTCATCTGTGGTGCAGGCATCTGATTCAAAAAAATACAAACAACCAAAACATTTGTGAGCATATTAACATCAGGAGCATCTTTTTATATATATGTTTTATAGACTCACGCATGCTTTGTACTATCGTAAACAAAAAAATACATTTTATATCTGAGAAACTAATTATTAGTTTCTCAGATATGATAATTATTATTGTTAATACAATACAGATACAGATACAATAATTATTATTGTTTAGAAAAAATGAACTATGATTTTGTAGTCATATAGCCTAGTATGTATGGCTTTGTACTACAAAAGATGTACTTTGTACTATAAAAAATGGATATTTTATATCTGAGAAACTAATTATTATCGTTTAGCACGCTATTAAATCCATTTGTGAACATTAAACAGTTTTCTAAACATTGTAGCATTCATCATGTTGTCGTTTGGGAAAAAAATAAACGCGTTCAAGTTTGAGTCACAATAACACGTTAACTAATGCAAAAAAATAAACATTACTTACTCATCAGATCGCTCTTCTCTTCTGGATGAACTCTTGCTCTTATTTTGAGGCAAATCCAGCTTTTATTCAGCGTGTCTTCTTCCAGAAACGAACAGTAATGTTAGCGCGAGGAACGATCTGGCTTTGTTTGTTGTTGGGCGTTTCCTTGAGCACGCGGCTCACGTGGTTATTTACATATGAACGCGAGGGGGCGGGATCGCATTAGAAATAATGAGTTAGACGGGACAGACTGAACATCGTGTTGGTTTCATACGGATTACTTCATCACAGAATGTTTGTTTTCGATTTCTTACTTCATTTGAAAGTAGACACTTCCAGCTTTCTATAGATATAACTCTCATGTCCGTGTGTTGAGTTTTCGCTGAGTTACAGTTCATTTTAGTGACGTATTTTGAAGAGCAGCTCGCGGAGATGGAGAAGACAGAGAGCGCATCCTGTTTGTTTTCTTTTTTTTTTTCGAAAACCACAAAGTTTTGTTGTTATTGTGAGTGTACACAAAAATAATAGACACTTCAAAGTTTCAATTGATGTATAACACTTATCTGTACGACCAAAATCGACGGAGTATTTTTAATGTCTTTTGCACTGGTCTTAAAAAAAACGAGTTGGTATCGCCGGCGATACGGCCGTCCCATTAGGGTTAAACACTGAATTTTGAATCGATTTCTTCTCGTAATCTCAGAGATGTGGATTCGGACGGCAATTAAATTACCACACGACCTCGGTGTTTGTCAAAAAACAGTAGGTAATTCGGGCGGGGATTTTCACGGGGGTGGTGAGAGATAAACACCGACATCCTGGATTCGGACGGCAATTAAATCACCAACTACCCCCTGTATATGGTGAAAATCAATTAAGTCCCCCTGAGAAACAATTACCGTCCGAATAGGGCTTAAGAGTCATAATGAAAAAGTAAAAGTGAGTTAATGTTAAGGAAATTACATTTTGTGATGGAAATATTGCTTTCTGTTTGTCATTTTCTCTAGGCTTTGGACATCAATCTTGTGGTGAAGGACATCATGATGAATCGAACCTTCACTGTCATCAGACTTCATTTTGCTGACTTTTGTATCTACGACTGGGTTTCCTGGTTCACTGTGAAACTGATTCCAGTCTTGCCAAGCTTGACTGCAGAGATGCTCCAGATAGTAACATTAAACACAGACTGCAACGCCTACCAAGTCATGTATGTAGCACTCACCAAATGGTTGAAAATGAAAATGCAAGGACATTTCTTGTGGCAGTTTTTTGAGTGGTGGAAAAACTAGCACCATCCTTAGCTTCCTTTTAATTCAGTATTTCCTTTGTAGTGTTGAGGCTCTGAGCAGCGTCTTTAAACAGATGACCTCGCAGAGACAACAGGAGATCACAGCTGTTCTGGTGGACTACATGAAACTGAATCATGGATTGGGTAGGTTTTTTATTGGTGACATTCCTCATTTGAAAACTATGAAATTTGTATTAAATGAATAGGATTAATGTTTTTAACTTTAGTTAAAATTTTTTTTGGAAATATTATGGAATATTATGCAAATTTGGAAATTTTATGCAATAGTTAAAAATACCCCCTGACATTTATTGGGACATAATGTAACATAAAATAACTGTACTATGTAGTCTGAGTTAGAGGTGTGCAGCAGAACGAATATCTGTATCTGTAACACTATAAAAATTATTCATATCTGTACTCAGATAAAACCAGAAGTGGGCAAAAATCAGGGGTGTCCAGTCCTGCTCCTGGAGGGCCACTCTCCTGCAGAGTTTAGCTCCAAACCCAATTAAACACCTGAACCAGCTAATCAAGGTCTTGCTAAGCTTACTCAAAAAATTCTAGGTAGGTGTGTTTAGACAAATCGGAGCTAAACTCTTCAGGACAGTGGCCCCCCCGGACTAAGTTTGGACACTTCTGGCTTAAATATGTTCTAACTGTCGGAGCCGATAGCCTTGTAGGCAGTGCTTCAAGATTTAGTGCAGTTGTGCTTTAAGCAACCTGACTTTAAGTCCTAGCTTGAGGACCTCGAGGACAGTACATACAGTATCTTTTAATTAAAGCAATAATAGTAAATTGTAAATAATAGAAAAATATATATTTTCTTGAGGAAAATAAAACAAAGAATAAAGAACAAATTATAAAAAATACATAAGTAAAGAATACATAAATGCTGTCTCCAAGAGAGAGTGAGACAGAGAAATATCATGTAGCCTATCATATCGTATAAGTTTTAAAACATTAAAATAGTTTATGGTTCAGTAGTCCAACTTAGTTAATTATTTCAATGGTTCTGAGAGATGCGTACAGAGACGGCAATGCAGCTGTTTGATTTGTGATTGTGCTTATTTAATTTATTCTGGTATCATATCATACAAGGTTTAAATAATTTTAATATACATATAATTAGGATATTTAAGTTGCTTTTATAAAAATGCCTTATAAGGATCTGTTACTAGTGTGCATCTTGAGACAAATCAATGGCACTGACACTGATACTGATACTTCAGGGCAAGTTATTTTAAGTTATGACTGCTCCAACATGTAATTTAGTCTGGGACTAGCCTTAAGCGTTGTCTGTGAAACCGAGCAATAAAGATTTATTTTTTAACTGTATGCCTTTATTTTGATAGGACAATATAGAGTAGACAGGAAGAAAGCTTTAATGTAAATTAATGTATTATATATTTGTACCAAAGGTTGTGCTGTTTTTCCTACTCTATCAAACACAACTATTCCACCTGGTCTCACAGCCACTGTTGGTGCTACTGATGTATCAAGTGCAGCAGCCACTGCCAGTCCATCAGAAATCACAGGCCATGATGATGCATCAAGTGCAGCTGCTACTGACAGACCTTCAGGAATTACAGGCCTCAACAATGCACCAAGCTCAGGTGCCACTGATGGTTCTTCAGGCACCATGGGCCATGCCCATCCAACAAGCTCAGCTGCCACTGATGGTCCTTCAGAAACCACAGGCCATGCACATCCATCAAGTTCAGCTGCCACTGACGGTCCTTCAGACATCACGGTCGATGCCGATGCATCAAGTGCAGCTGCTACTGACAGTCCTTCAGAACCCACAAGCCACAACAATGCACCAAGCTCAGGTGCCACTGATGGTCCTTCAGCCATAACGGGTCATGCCAATCCATCAAGTTCAGCTGCCACTGATGGTCCTTCAGACATCACGGTCGATGCCGATGCATCAAGTGCAGCTGCTACTGATGGTCTTTCAGAAACCACAACCCACAACAATGCACCAAGCTCAGGTGCCACTGACAGTCCTTCTGGCACCACAGGCCATGCCCATCAATCAAGCTCAGCTACAACTGCCAGTTCTTCAGGCACCACTGGCCCAGCCCATCCATCAAGTGCAGCTGCCACTGACATACCTTCAGGCACAACAGGCTATGCCCATCCATCAAGTACAGATGCCACTGACGGTCCTTTAGAAACCACAGGCAGTAACGATGCACCAAGCTCAGATATCACTGACAGTCCTATAGGCACCACAGGCCACGCCCATCCATCAAGCGCAGCTGCAACTGATAGCCCTTCAGGCACTACGGACCATGCCCATCCATCAAGCGCAGCTACCACTGCCAGTCCTTCAGACATCACCGTCGAAGCCGATGCATCAAGTGCAGCTGCTACTGACAGTACTTCAGAACCCACAAGCCTCAACAATGCACCAAGCTCAGGTGCCACTGAAGGTCCTTCAGACATAACAGGCCATGCCGATGCATCAAGTGCAGCTGCTACTGATGGTCCTTTACAAACCACTACCCATAACAATGCACCAAGCTCAGGTGCCACTGACGGTCCTTCAGGCACCAAGGGCCATGCCCATCCAACAAGCTCAGCTTCCACTGCCAGTCCTTCAGATATCACGGGCCATGATGATGAATCAAGTGCAGCTACTACTGACAGTCCTTTAAAAACCACAGGCCACAACAATGCACCAAGCTCAGGTGCCCCTGACAGTCCTTCACACATGACAGGCCATGCCAATGCATCAAGTGCAGCTACCACTGAAAGTTCTTCAGGAACCATGGGCCCTGCCAATCCATCAAGTGCAGCTGCCACTGACAGAGCTTCAGACATCACCGTCAAAGCCGATGCATCAAGTGCAGCTGCTACTGATGGTCCTTCACAAACCACAACCCACAACAATGCACCAAGCTCAGGTGCCACTGACGGTCCTTCACAGATGACAGGTCATGCCAATGCATCAAGTACAGCTGCCACTGACAGTCATTCAGGCACCACGGCCCCTGCCCATCCATCAAGTGCAGCTGCCACTGACAGACCTTCAGGCACAACAGGCCATGCCCATCCATCAAGTTCAGCTGCCACTGACGGTCCTTCAGACATCATGGTCGATGCCAATGCATCAAGTGCAGCTGCTACTGATGGTCCTTCACAAACCACAACCCACAACATTGCACCAAGCTCAGGTGCCACTGATGGCCCTTTAGGCACCAAGGGCCATGCCCATCCAACAAGCTCAGCTTCCACTGACAGTCCTTCAGATATCACAGGCCATGCTGATGTATCAAGTGCAGCTGCCAGTGATGGTCCTTCAGGCAGCACTGGCCATGCCCATCTATCAAGCGCTGCTGCAACTAATATTCCTTCAGACCTCACTGGCCCTGCCCATCCATCAAGTACAGATGCCACCACAGGCAGTAACAATGCACCAAGCTCAGATATCACTGACAGTCCTATAAGCACCACGGGCCATGCCCATCCATCAAGTGCAGCTGCCACTGACAGACCTTCAGCCACAACAGGCCATGCACATCCTTCAAGTTCAGCTGCCACTGACGGTCCTTCAGACATCACAGGCCACAACAATGCACCAAGCTCAGCTGCCACTGACGGTCCTTCAGACATAACGGGCCATGCCGATACATCAAGTGCAGCTGCTACTGATGGTCCTTCAGAAACCACAACCCACAACAATGCACCAAGCTCAGGCACCACAGGCCATGCCCATCCAACAAGCTCAGCTTCCACTGACAGTCCTTCAGATATCACAGGCCATGCTGATGCATCAAGTGCAGCTGCCAGTGATGGTCCTTCAGGCAGCACTGGCCATGCCCATCTATCAAGCGCAGCTGCAACTGTCATTCCTTCACACCTCACTGGCCCTGCCCATCCATTAAGTACAGATGCCACTGATGGTCCTTTAGAAACTACAGGCAGTAACGATGCACCAAGCTCAGATATCACTGACAGTCCTATAGGCATCACGGGCCACGCCCATCCATCAAGCGAAGCTGCAACTGACAGCCCTTCAGTCACTACGGACCATGCCCATCCTTCAAGCGCAGCTACCACTGCCAGTCCTTCAGACATCACGGGCCATGGTGATGCATCAAGTGCAGCTGCTACTGATAATCCTTTTGGAACCACAACCCACAACAATGCACCAAGCTCAGGCACCACAGGCCATGCCCAGCCAACAAGTGCAGCTGCCACTGACAAGCCTTCAGATACTTCAGGCCATGCCGATGAATCAAGTGCAGCTGCCACTGATTATATTTCAGAAACCACAGGCCATAACGATGCACCAATCTCAGGTACCACTGACATTCCTTCAGGCACCACGGGCCATGCACATCCATCAAGCATAGCTGCCACTGACGGTCCTTCAGGCACCACAGTGCCTGCTAATCCATCAAGTGTAGCTGCAACTAATGGTCCTGCAGACAACACAGGCCATACCGATACATCAAGTGCAGCTGCCACTGACGGCCCTTCAGGCACCACGGGCCGTGCCCAGCCATCAAGCGCAGCTGTCACTGATGGTCCTTCAGGCATCACAGGCCACACCCATGCATTAAGCACAGCTGCCACTGATGGTTCTTCAGTCACCCTGAGCCCTGCCCATCCATCAAGCGCAGCTGCCACTGATGGTTCTTCAGGCACCACGACCACTGCCCATCCATCAAGCGCATCTTCCACTGATGGCCCTTCAGGCACTGCGGGCCATGCCCAGCCATCAAGCGCAACTGCCACTGACGGTCCCTCAGGCACCACGAACCATGCCCATCCATCAAGCGCATCTTCTACTGACGGCCCTTCAGGCACCACGGGCCATGCCCAGCCATCAAGCGCAGCTGTCACTGACGGTTCTCCAGGCACCACGAGTACTGCCCATCCATCAAACGCAGCTGCCACTGACGGTCCTTCAGGCACCACAGGCCATGCCCATGCATCAAGCACAGCTGCCACTGACGGCCCTACAGGCACCACGGGCCATGCCCATCGATCAAGTGCAGCAGTCACTGACAGCCCTTCAGGCACCACGGACCATGGCCAGCCATCAAGTGCAGCTGCCACGGACGGTTCTTCAGGCACCACGAGCACTGCCCATCCATCAAGCACATCTTCCACTGATGGCCCTTCAGGCACCATGGGCTGTGCCCAGCCATCAAGCGCAGCTGTCACTGATGATCCTTCAGGCATCACAGACCATACCCATGCATCAAGCACAGCTGCCACTGACGGTTCTTCAGGCACCCCGAGCCCTGCCCATCCATCTAGTGCAGCTGCCACTGATGGTTCTTCAGGCACCACGAGCACTGCCCATCCATCAAGCACAACTTCCACTGATGGCCCTTCAGGAACTGTGGGCCTTGCCCAGCCATCAAGCGCAACTGCCACTGACGGTCCTTCAGGCACCACGAACCATGCCCGTCCATCAAGCGCATCTTCCACTGACGGCCCTTCAGGCACCACGGGCCGTGCCCAGCCATCAAGCGCAGCTGTCACTGACGGTTCTCCAGGCACCACGAGCACTGCCCATCCATCAAGCACATCTTCCACTAAAGGCCCTTCAGGCACCACGGGCAGTGCTCAGCCATCAAGCGCAGCTGTCACTGATGGCCCTTCAGGCATCACAGGCCATGCCCAATCATCAAGCACAGCTGCCACTGACGGTCCTTCAGGCACCACGGGCGGTGCCCAGCCATCAAGCGCAGCTGCCACTGACGGTCCTTCAGGCACCACGGGCCATGCCCATCGATCAAGCGCAGCTGTCACTGACGGCCCTTCAGGCACCATGGGCCATGGCCAGCCATCAAGTGCAGCTGCCACTGACGGTTCTTCAGGCACCACGAGCACTGCCCATCCATCAAGTGCATCTTCCACTAACGGCCCTTCAGGCACCACGGTCCGTGCCCAGCCATCAAGTGCAGCTGTCACTAATGGTCCTTCAGGCATCACAGGCCATGCTCATGCATTAAGCACAGCTGCCACTGACGGTTCTTCAGGCACCCCGAGCCCTACCCATCCATCTAGTGCAGCTGCCACTGATGGTTCTTCAGGCACCACGGGCCGTGCCCAGCCATCAAGTGCACCTGCCACTGACAGTCCTTCAGGCACCACAGGCCATGCCTATGCATCAAGTGCAGCTGCCACTGTTGGTCTTTCAGACATCACAGGCCATGCCCAATCATCAAACGCAGCTGCCACTGATGGCCCTTCAGGCACCACGGGCCATGGCCAGCCAACAAGTGCAGCTGCCACTGACGGTTCTTCAGGCACCACGAGCACTGCCCATCCATCAAGCGCATCTTCCACTGACGGCCCTTCAGGCACCACGGGCCATGCCCATGCATCAAGCATGGCTGCCACTGATGGTCTTTCAGACATCACAGGCCATGCCCAATCATCAAGCACAGCTGCCACTGACGGTCCTTCAGGCACCACGGGCGGTGCCCAGCCATCAAGCGCAGCTGCCACTGACGGTCCTTCAGGCACCACGGGCCATGCCCATCGATCAAGCGCAGCTGTCACTGACGGCCCTTCAGGCACCATGGGCCATGGCCAGCCATCAAGTGCAGCTGCCACTGACGGTTCTTCAGGCACCACGAGCACTGCCCATCCATCAAGTGCATCTTCCACTAACGGCCCTTCAGGCACCACGGTCCGTGCCCAGCCATCAAGTGCAGCTGTCACTAATGGTCCTTCAGGCATCACAGGCCATGCTCATGCATTAAGCACAGCTGCCACTGACGGTTCTTCAGGCACCCCGAGCCCTACCCATCCATCTAGTGCAGCTGCCACTGATGGTTCTTCAGGCACCACGGGCCGTGCCCAGCCATCAAGTGCACCTGCCACTGACAGTCCTTCAGGCACCACAGGCCATGCCTATGCATCAAGTGCAGCTGCCACTGTTGGTCTTTCAGACATCACAGGCCATGCCCAATCATCAAACGCAGCTGCCACTGATGGCCCTTCAGGCACCACGGGCCATGGCCAGCCAACAAGTGCAGCTGCCACTGACGGTTCTTCAGGCACCACGAGCACTGCCCATCCATCAAGCGCATCTTCCACTGACGGCCCTTCAGGCACCACGGGCCATGCCCATGCATCAAGCATGGCTGCCACTGATGGTCTTTCAGACATCACAGGCCATGCCCAATCATCAAACGCAGCTGCCACTGATGGCCCTTCAGGCACCACGGGCCATGGCCAGCCATCAAGTGCAGCTGCCACTGACGGTTCTTCAGGCACCACGGGCCGTGCCCAGCCATCAAGCGCAGCTGTCACTGATGGTCCTTCAGGCATAATAGGCCATATGCAATCATCAAGCGCAGCTGCCACTGACGGTTCTTCAGGCACCACGGGCCATGCCCAGCCATCAAGCACAGCTGTCACTGATGGTTCTTCAGGCACCACGAACCATGCCCATCCATCGAGCACAGCTAACAATTTCAACCCTTTAGGCACCACGAGCCATGCCCAGCCATCAAGTGCTGCTGCCACTGACCGTTCTTCAGGCACAACAGACCATGCCCATCCATCAAGTGCAGCTGTCACTCATAGTCCTTCAGGCACCACGGACCAGCTGTCAACTACTGCCACACGTCCAGCAGGGCCAGGCGAGAAATTCATTATTCTGCAGCTCCGTTTACAGATACTCTTTATTAAAGATTACAATATCCCTGCTTCTATGAAGTTCCAGACGCTGGCCATCAACATCACTACTGAGGTGCTTTAAGAAATATTTTAGTAATATTAAAAAAAAATTGTTTTAATTACTATTAAATCAGTTTAGACTACATCTATAGAGAATGTAATTTATAGCTTATGTGTGTGTTTCTATGTGCTTCTGTAGCTGAATCGATTCTACAGGGAATTGTATCCAACCATCTTCCTCAGATCCTTCCTAAAGAGATTCTGGTATGTTACAAGGCTCTCATTTATTTCCTTTCCTTTCTACTCTCTTTTTCCCCTTTTCTGTCTTTGTTGCTCATCTCTGCATAAAAATGTGATGTCTTTCAAGTTTTCATCCAACATTGTCAGTGCAGTCAAGTCAATAATAATATTAGTTAAAGGGTTAGTTCACCCAAAAATGAAAATTCTGTCATTAATTACTCACCCTCATGTCGTTCAAACCTGTGAGACCTCCATTCATCTTCAGAACACAAATTAAGATATTTCTGATGAAATCTGAGAGCTCTCTGACCCTCGCAAGTGTCCTTACACGATCAAGGTCCAAAAACGTAGCAAGGAGATCGGTAAAATAATACATGTGACATCAGGGGTTCAACCGTAATTTTACAAAGCTACGAGAATACTTTTTGTATGCAAAGAAAATAAAAATAACGACTTTATTTAACAGTTCGTCTCCTCTACGTCAGCGTAGCGCCATTTTGGAGAATTTCCGCTGGACGGAAACTGCGTACACTCTTCTGTGTTAGCCGCATCCCGGATGCGCTGTTTTGTTCAAATCAAGCCTAAATATGCGCAGGAGACTTATCCACGCTGTGCAGCTGACACAGAAGAACATACGCAATTTCCGTCCAGCGGAGATTCTCAAAAATGGTGAGGAGACAAATTTGAATAAAGTCGTCTTTTTTTTCTTTAGCGCAAAAAAAGTATTCTCGTAGCTTCATAAAATTACGGTTGAACCCCTGATGTCACATGGATTATTTTACCGATCTCCTTGCTACATTTCTGGACCTTGATCGTGTTAGGACCCTTGCTGTCTATGGAGGGTCTGAGAGCTCTCAGATTCCATCAAACATATCTTAATTTGTTTTCCGAAGATGACCGTAGGTCTTACAGGTTTGGAACAACATGAGGGTAAGTAATTAATGACAGAATTTTCATTTTTGGGTGAACTGTCCCTTTAATATTAAGTGTCCCCAACTAAGCAAGTCAAGGGTGACAATAATAAGGAAACCAAACTCCATCAGCTGACAGAAATTGAGAAAGAAAAAACCTTGGGAGGAACCAGGTTCAGTTGTTCAGTTCTCCTCTGGCCAAACAAATGAACCTGGTTCCTCCCAAGGTTTTTTCTTTCTCAATTTCTGTCACCTGATGGAGTTTGGTTTCCTTATTATTGTCACCCTTGACTTGCTTAGTTGGGGACACTTAATATTAAAGGGACAGTTCACCCAAAAATGAAAATTCTGTCATTAATTACTTACCCTCATGTTGTTCCAAACCTGTAAGACCTCCATCAGGTGACAGAAATTGAGAAAGAAAAAACCTTGGGAGGAACCAGGTTCAGTTGTTCAGTTCTCCTCTGGCCAAACAAATGAACATGGTGTGATTATGATTCCAGGTTGCATCAAGTCAGAATGTGGATCTTTCATTCTTGTGCAGGAAAATAAATTGTAGATTTGTGTTACACATTAGACCAGATGTTTCCAAACATGTTCCTGGACAACATTCCACACCCCCACATCATCTCAGTTTTTTGTAACTGAATCAGTTCTATTGGAAACTGTACAGCCATGGTTCATCTGTATGGGCAGGTGGGGTAATAATATAGACCTCTATATAAACTGAATCAAATGTGTTTGGTATTCTTCAACAAATATTTTTTTTGGGGGGATTTTCTGGACAATTTTAAGCTGTAAAGTGAACAAGATATATTAAAATTTAGCAAATGACTTCGACAGGCATGTACAGTATTTTGATACTAAGTGGGGCAGCCGGTCTCTGAGCCCTCCCCAGCTCTACAGCGCTACAATTTTCTAATGTAAATCTGTGGTGAAAAATGGAACTGCGGTGTGCTCTAATTCAAAGCCACTGCTCCAGCCCCAGAGATCAGTAACAAGTCTGCTCCAGCCCCAGAAATCAGTAACGAATCTGCAACAGCCCTAGAGTTCAGTAACAAGTCCGCTCCGGCCCCTGAGTAAGCATCGGGGCCCACTCTAACCCCTGAATCTGCATCAGAGCCCTTTCTCACCTGTGAGTTAACTCTAAATTTCCCTCCAGTCTTAGAGTCCGTATGAGAATCTCCTCAAGACCAATAGTCTAATCCAGAATCTAAACCATGAGTCAGCTCAAGAGCTCACTCATGCTCCAGTGTCCAGCCCAGAGTCCGCTAATTTACCTGAACTCAACCAGGAGCTTGCACTAGCACCAGAGCACAACCCAGTGCCCGCTCTTGTCCCAGAGATCAGCCTACTACCTGCTCTAACTCCGGAGGTCAATGGTATTAACAACTGGGTGTGTTTGGGCGGCACACACTTCCCTGAGTTTCCCCAAGTAAATCTGTGGGGTGAGGGGGGTGCTATACCCGCATGGCCAAGATGGTCATTCCTGATACATGTAGTCCAAGTTCCTTCATCATGACCACAGAGGCCGATCTAATCTGTACTGCCATGGCCCTCTGAGCTACCTACACCGCCATGGCTACCTGAGCTGCCAGCACCTCCATGGTTCCCTAGGTTGCCGGCAGTGTTGGGGGTAACGCATTACAAGTAACGCGAGTTACGTAATAATATTACTTTTTTCAAGTAACTAGTAAAGTAACGCATTACTTTTTAATTTACAAGAAAATATCTGAGTTACTTTTTCAAAAAAGTAACGCCAGTTACTTTTTTTCCCATTTATTGACTGATAGTTATTGAAAAACTAACTGAAATAAAATAATAATTAACAAAAACTAACAATCGTTTTCATATTCATTACGTTCTCACCCCTTGGCGGAAAAATATTTGAGTTGTGTGACAGTTTAGGGAAATACCTGTAAATGGCGCATCACATGGGTTATCTGACGGAGAGACGCAAAGCAGTTTAAAGCAGAGTCCTGCACCGGTCCTGTTTGATAAACGTGCACCAGCAGTACTTAACAGAACACCTGA
Organism: Aspiorhynchus laticeps; assembly: GCA_023376895.1. Classification (NCBI taxonomy): domain Eukaryota; kingdom Metazoa; phylum Chordata; class Actinopteri; order Cypriniformes; family Cyprinidae; genus Aspiorhynchus; species Aspiorhynchus laticeps. The sequence continues at coordinate 64,778 of JALXFT010004871.1, forward strand.
CCCGTTATCCGACAGCAGCACTAATTTAATTTTGTACCAGACCAGAACCGTTTGACATAGTAAAGACCGCGAGTCGCGACCCGAACCGCACACGCATTAATCTACAACATCAGGTAGGCAAACTTATTCATTTTCTCGTGTAACACAAGCAATCAAACCAGCATTAGGCATTCTAAGTTGGTGCTTTGACGAAAAACAGACACGCAGAGCAACGTGATAATTAACAGAAAATAAAGATAAGAACGTGCCTTTCTGTAAACAATACAAAACTTGGCCTAGCATCTCGTGATCACTCTGCCAAACTTTAGAACAAATATGCATAGGCTAAATCACATCATACACATGCTTATAATTCTTCATAAATAAAGAAAAAAACATATTCAAATATGAGCCTTTACTGCGATTGTCGTTATTATTGAATTTTATTAGTCATTAGTCATAATTCATTAGATGATTTATGCGCGGCTGTTCATGGAAAAGTGAGCAAGACATGACAATACCATGATTATGGTTAAATAAGAAAAAGACATCTAAAATAACGAAATTAGGCTACATTTATTTTCATATTAATATCTCAACACACCATTAGATTACATTATCGCAACTTGTGTAGATTTATGTGTTTCGGCATGCGTTAATTTTGTGTCGCTAAACGTTTGCCTCACTAAGTTAAATTATGTCTTTCTTTGGCCTTCACTCTGGAAGTGATCTGTTAATTCTGCTAAACTTAAATTAAAACCGAAACTAAACTATATAAAAACTAAATAAAAATGTGTTCACAAAATAAAAACTAAACTAAAACTAACAAAAATTTTAATGAAACTAATAAAAACTAAACTGAATTTTATAGCAAATTTGAAAACGATATTAAAATAAAACGAATTTAAAAAATTAAACCTATAATAACCTTGGTGTGAACATGCTGTTACTGTAGTTCTAGACTAAATGTGAATGTGCTTTAATTTATCCCACTCACAAAAAAATGATTTAGTATTCATCAAAATGAATTAAAATGGTGAAATGCAAACACAGAATATGACACAAACCTGCAATAATTAAATATGTTAAACAACACAAATGTATCTAATCCCATTTTATTAACCAATGTCTTCGCTGCTGACCTTTGATGATCCAGTTCAATCATACTGATAAGAAAAAAATGACTTTAGATAAACTAACAATTGTGCTTCATTGTTTTGTTCTATTGCTGAAGAGTGTTGAGCTTCTTCTCCTGCGTTCTACTGTACAGACGTGAATTTACTTTTCCTTTAGCTTGAGGTTTATTCATTACACTTTTTTGTGTGAAAGGGCTTTACATTTGCTATAATTACAACTTCTTGTATTAAAAACAATCAAGCCCTGCTCATATTTAAAAAGTAACGCAAAAGTAACGCAAAAGTAACGTAACGCATTACTTTCCTAAAAAAGTAACTAAGTAACGTAATTAGTTACTTTTTTAGGGAGTAACGCAATATTGTAATGCATTACTTTTAAAAGTAACTTTCCCCAACACTGGTTGCCGGTGCTGTCCCTCCCATCCTCCTTTAGCGCGAGGTT
>JALXFT010002432.1:0-43264 GCA_023376895.1 Aspiorhynchus laticeps
GCGCCTTCCAGAAGGGGGGAGTACTGTCACAATCTCCAGTCACCATAATCCTCCCTGGCTACCACCTGTCAGCCTCATCAGTTTCTCTACAAAAGCCAGCACCAAACACACATGCTTGGTCTGGTCTCATCCACGACTAGGAATGCTATAATCATCTATGATGTTACCAGAAACATACTTACCTCCTTGTGGCTCTCCTCATTCCTATTCTATGTGTGTGTTGTGTTTAAAGCCTTTTAATTAAAATGATAGTGCCACCCTCAGGCTGTATAATGGAACATCTGCCAAAAGTGTTCTGAGTGTGTTTAGCGATTAAAATATAAAGCTTAAAATGTTTATCAGAAACTAGCGCTAAGACCCAGAATCTGCCCTACCAATTTACAGTCAGATGCTGCTACTGCAACTGTATGGTCCACTCTTTATGTGATGCCTCTTGCTGAAATTCTGGTACAAGACTTTAATATATGTTATATGTACTTTATTTTCCTTTCCTTTGTTATGTCCTTTTTAACAATTTGATAAATTAGTCCCATAGCCAACTACTAACACAGATATGAAAAATACAGAGTCGCTGAGTTCAATCAGCTTTCCATCTGCGCCCGTGGATCCATCGGCCTCGTCTCCGTCGGTTGTCCGGCAACAACATCTTGGCTCCTCTCTCTCTCTTTTGTTAGAGTATTTAGTTTCGTTGTATCCTTAATTCAGTGTCCGGTCATGTTTGCTTTTGGTGTGTTTTCTTCTGCCCTACCTGCAGATTATCATTAAAGATTGCATTTGAACTTAATTACCTGCCACTTCAGTCTGTCTGCACACATCCACCCTTGCTGACAGTATTGTTGTTTCAATAGGCTGATTTGGGAGAAATGCTGAGGACATTTGTTATGCTTCAATTTGTTTCATATTTTTATATCTTACACTTTTTGCACTCTGCTGCGTTCAACTGCTCAAGAGCTTTCCTCACTGGCACCGCTTTGAATTATATATATATATATATATATATATATATATATATATATACATATATATGTATGTATTGTATACATTTATATAGAGGAAACTGGTCAAGTCAATAATATTTGTGAATATTAAGTGTCCCCAACTAAGCAACCCAAAGGCGATGGTGGTAAGGAAGCAAAACTAAATCAGGTGACAAAAATTGAAAAAAAAAAAAAAACCTTGGGAGAAATCAGGCTCAGTCACATAGTTCTCCTTTGGTCAAACAAATGAACATGGTGTGATTATGATTCCAAACTGCATCTCAAGTCAGATTGTGGATATTTCTTTCTTTTGCAGGGAAATAAATAGTAGATTTTTGTTCCCCATTAGACCGGGGTTTCCAACTGCATTCCTAGATCACAATCATACTTAATACATTTGTGTGTTAAAAGTTGTTATAATGTTTCTCTGTGCGTTCGTTCGGTGGCTGCTATGAGACACTTGTTGCAGTAAGCTAGATCGATATTAGAATATCATATTAATAAAGCTGGATAACTTGTGTTGCTAAATGGCATGCAGTTAATTTAAAACATATTGAATGTAGGAGAAAATGCTGTATTACAGTTACTACAAAAAAGATGCATCTGATTATGCTATGTTAGACACTTGACAAAATTGTGTTGTCTCCGAGGCATGGTAAAACATGGTACCCGCTAACAGTTTGGTATAGTGAAACTATTTGGTCATGTGTATCATTTCATGGTTAAATGGGGCATATAAATAACATTTTTAAGATTTTGTTCATATCACCAACAATTGAGCAGTTTAGCTAAAAAAAGTTATTTGAAAGTCATGCCATATTATTATACAAAAGACATACAGTCACTCAAGTCAAGTCAAGTCTGCTTTATTGTCAATTCTTCCACATGTACAGTACATACATACAGAGAATTGAAATTGCGTTACTCTCAGACCCTTGGTGCATACAGTTAACATTAAACACTGACAGTAGACGTTCAAATACAGATAAATACAGTTTAAACATATGTACATACAAACTATACAGATATACAAATGAGGACATTGTAGAAAAAAAAGAGATTGATAAAGTGGCATAAGGCACATGACAGATAGAGTGCAAACCAGTTAAATAAAACAAATCTGTGCAGATATATGTGTCACGGTGCACACAACAGGGAGGAACAAGGACACGCAGACTAGGACGTAAACTCAAATCATAGTTTTTAATACAGACATCAGGGCTAGACATGGCAGGACAAGGCAAGGCTGACAGACAGGAAACACCGGGAGTAACGAGTAGACCAGACGAAATCCAACTCAAAAGACAGGAACTAAATACACAGGGTAATTAACACATAATCACATAAACACAGCTGGACAAGAATTAACTAATAATCACATCAGACGAGGACAGGAAACAAACCAAATAAGGATACAAGAGGCGGGAACACATGACACACACAACAGAACCCTGACATAACTCCCCCCTCCCGGAAGGCGTGTCCCACGCAGTAACAGTTCCACCGGGGAGGGGGGGAGGGCGCTCTGGAGGCCCCTCAGGACAGACACGGACAGGACGAGGACCTCCAGAGCGGAACAGATGACGGAGGCCATGGCGGAGCTGGGAGCTCTGGAGGCCATGGCGGTGCAGGGAGCTCTGGAGGCCATGGCGGTGCAGGGAGCTCAGGAGGCCATGGCAGTGCAGGAGCTCAGGAGGCCATGGCGGTGCAGGGAGCTCAGGAGGCCATGGCAGGTGGTTTTTCATGCCTGAGGCCTTGTCCCTCAGCCAGGCCACTCCAGCCGGAACCGTTCTACCCCCCACCAAAATTTCCCTGGGGAAGTTAGGGTGTATCAGGAGCCCTCCGGGGCTAGACAGACATGACAGGACAGGACAGCCCTCCGGGGCCAGACAGACAGGACAAGACATCCCACAGGAACAGGAAGCCCTCCTGGGCGAGCTAGGACGCTGAGGCTTCCTCTGGGCATGACGAGGAGTCAGGGGCCCTCACAGGGTCCCTCAGCAACCGCTTCCACTTCTGCGACAGGGGGGCAGGCGGCTGGGAATGGCCTCCGCGGCCACTACAAGAAGAGCCACCTGCCCCAGACGAGTCTCCGTGGACAAGACCGACAAGACTAGATTAAAATGTTCCTGTGGGCACAACAAGACACAAACACGGCTCTCCTGGCCGTGACGTGTGGACTGGATCCATGGGGCTAGGGTTAGCGGCAACCGGCGGGCATGAGTCAGCGGCGATCCGGCAGGCTTGAGTGAGCGGCGATCCAGCGGGCTTGAGTCAGAGGCGGGCCGGCGGGCATTGAGTCAGAGGCGGTCCGGCGGGCATTGAGTCAGAGGCGGGCCGGCGGGCATTGAGTCAGAGGCGGGCCGGCGGGCATTGAGTCAGCGGCGGGCCGGTGGCGTGATCTCCCGCGAACGGCGGGCCTGGGGGAGCGGCAACCCGGGAACTAGAGAACCAGCCGGCGGGCTTGGGATAGTCAGAGCCGGTGGCGGATATCTCCCGCGATCGGCGGGCATGAGGGCTCGCGGCCAGCGGATTCGTTTGCCGTGAGAGACAAAACACAGGAAACAAATAAAAACTTGAAAACACGAACAAAACAAAACGAGGTGAAGGGGCGTCGCTTATGGTTAGGTCTGGTATTCTGTCACGGTGCACACAGCAGGGAGGAACAAGGACAGGCAGATGAGGACGTAAACTCAAATCATAGTCTTTAATACAGACATCAGGGCTAGACATGGCAGGACAAGGCAAGGCTGACAGACAGGAAACACCGGGAGTAACGAGTAGACCAGACGAAATCTAACTCAAAAGACAGGAACTAAATACACAGGGTAATTAACACATAAACACAGCTGAACAAGAATTAACTAATAATCACATCAGACGAGGACATGAAACAAACCAAATAAGGACACAAGAGGCTGGAACACATGACACACACAACAGAACCCTGACAATATGTGTAGTGCAAAAAAGAGCTTATCAGTCTGTTAAAGTGATTAGAGAACAGAGAACAGTCTTTTATCAGACTGTCAGAAGAGGTAGTTTGCAGTCAATGCTGGATGAGGTAGTGATCAGTCCAATGCTGCAGAAAGTGACTGGTGTGGGTAACAGTTTGTAAGTGGGGTGGGGTGGGGGTTGTGGAAGGTCCTGGGGATGTGGGGAGCTAGGGGGGGTCGTAGTGTCAGAGTTCAGTGTTGCGTGGGGTAAAAGAGGAGAGGGGGGGCAAGGACGGGAGGGAGTTCAGCTTCCTGACAGCCTGATGTATGAAGCTGTCCTTCAGTCTGCTGGTCCTCGCCAGCAGTCTCCTCTCTGATGGCAGCAGACTGAAGAAGCTGTGTGTCGGGTGGGTGGGATCACTTGCAATGCAGAGGGCTTTGCGGGTGAGACGGGTGCTGTAAATGTCCTGGAGGGAGGGGAGAGAGACACCAACAATCTTCTCAGCTGCTCTCACTATACGTTGAAGTGACTTGCGGCAGGATGCGTTGCAAGCACCATACCACACAGTGATGCAGCTAGTTAGAATGCTCTCGATGGTGCCTCTGTAGAAGGTGCACATAATGGGGCCGGGGCTCTAGCTCTTCTGAGTTTGCGGAGGAAGTAGAGACGCTGTGCTTTCTTGGCCAGTGCCGCAGTGTTGTTAGTCCAGGAGAGGCCCTCTGTGATGTGCACACCCAGGAACTTGGTGCTGCTCACTCTCTCCCCAGTCGCACCATTGATGGTCAGAGGAGCATGCTGAGTGTGCACTCTCCTGAAGTCAACAACAATCTCCTTCGTCTTCTCCACATTCAGAGAGAGATTGTTGTCACGGCACCACCCGGCCAGGTGGTCGAGCCACCCGGCCGGCATCATTGGTCGAGCGGTTGGACCTATATGCAAACTGGAAGTGGTCCAGGTAGGGGGGAGGACAGACTTGATGTGTTGCATGACTAGCCGTTCAAAGCACTTCATAAGAATAGGAGTGAGTGCTACTGGACGGTAGTCATTGAAGCAGGATGGAGATGACTTCTTCGGGACTGGAATGATGGTGGTAGCTTTGAAGCATGTGGGGACAACAGCCTGACTTAGTGAAATGTTGAAAATGTCTGTGAAGACATCAGTGAGTTCCACTGCACAGTCTCTCAGTACACGCCCAGGAATGTTGTCAGGACCCGGAGCTTTGTGTGCGTTGATCCTGCTGAGGGATCTCCTCATGCTGTCCAGAGACAGCGTCATCACCTGGTCGCCGGGAGGAGGTGGAGTCTTCTGTGCAGTGGTGCTGTTTTGTGCCTCAAAACGAGCAAAGAAGGCATTCAGCTCGTTCAGCAGGGGGATGCTGTTTCCGGCGCTGCTCTGTACAGTCGACGTTAAGGACGGCTCTGCTCAATTTGTGCTTTTATATACTTTTTTACGTATTTTTACTTTCACTTTTTACACGCATAACGTCTGCACTATTTATATACGACAAAAGAACACTTTTGGACATTGGACACCGCTTCACTAACCTGCTTCAGGACACTTTATCCACGACGGATCCAGCGTGGCCAGTGGAGATTCTTCGGAACACCGAGGTTAACAAAGGCCGCCTGAATAATCCCAGGAGGTGAAAGAAACACCACGGGCGACGAGCTGGAATTCGTGACAGACTGAGAAAAAACGCTCACAGTCCTCCTCTTCCGAGTATTCTGCTCGCTAATGTCCAATCCTTGGAAAATAAGATGGACGATCTTAGAGCCAGGATAAGTTTCCAATGGGACATTAGGGACTGTAACATCCTTTGTTTGACTGAAACATGGCTCACTCCCTCGGTCCCAGACACCGCTGCAACACCGTCTGATAACTTTTCTGTTTTACGGATGGACAGAACAGCCGAGGCCAGAAAAACCAAAGGTGGTGGAGTGTGTTTCATGATTAACAAGAAATGGTGTGACCCCAGGAATATCTCCATTCTGTCGCGTTCCTGCTCGCCTCATCTGGAACATCTCTCCATTATCTGCCGCCCATTCTATCTGCCCAGCGATCATCGCTACTGCCGTTTATATTCCACCACAGGCAGACACCGGCTTGGCCTTGTCTAAATTACACGACGAGATCAGGGGCTACATCAACAAACACCCTGACGCTGCCTCTATCATCGCGGGGGACTTTAACAAAGCCAACCTCAGGATGGTCATGTCGAACTTCCATCAGCATGTATCCTGTCCAACTAGAGGACCGAATACACTGGATCATTGCTACACTCAGTTTAAGTTAAACACCTTCTACGGCCGCTTCGAATGCAATGGCGGCGCGACTCTGCCGATCAGCGCGTCAGGAAGCAGCAGACAGAGCAGCGATGTTGATCATGTTATCACTGTGTCGGAGGACGAGGTTCAGAGAGAACTAAGGAGAGTAAATGTCAGGAAAGCCGCCGGACCTGATGGGATTACTGGCCGCGTTCTGAGATCATGCGCCGACCAGCTTGCTGGTTTGTTTACTTCCATCTTTAATGAGTCCCTTGCTACCTCTGTGGTCCCCACCTCATTTAAGAAATCTGTCATCATCCCTGTGCCTAAGAACAGTAAACCCTCTTGCCTGAATGACTATCACCCAGTTGCCCTCACATCAACAGTCATGAAGGTTTTTGAGAGACTTTTAAAGAAACACATATGCTCCTCCATCCCTGCTACTTTGGACCCTCTCCAGTTTGCCTATCACCCAAATAGGTCTACTGATGATGCCATCTCTCAGGTACTGCACTCTTCCCTCACACATATTGACAGCAAAAATGGCAACTATGTCAGACTGCTATTCATTGACTATAGCTCAGCTTTCAACACTATAGTCTCCACCAAGCTAGCTGTCAAACTCTCAAACCTCGGCCTAAACACTTCACTCTGTGACTGGATTCAAGACTTCCTCACCGGCAGACCACAAGTGGTGAAATTGGGCCAGTTCACCTCCAACTGCATCACCCTGAACGTAGGAGCCCCGCAGGGCTGTGTCCTGAGCCCCCTGCTCTACTCTCTCTACACACACGACTCTGTGTCCTCTCACAGCTCCACTTCTATTGTTAAATTTGCTGATGATACTGTGGTTCTGGGCCTCATTTCCAACAATGATGAGACCGCATACTTGGGTGAGGTAGAGAGACTTTCATCATGGTGCCAGGACAACTGTCTCTCTCTGAACGCGAGCAAAACTAAAGAGCTGATTGTAGACTTCAGGAAGAGACAGCAGCGGCCTTACACTCAAATTCAGAGTCTCACCAGCAATCCTGAAAACTTTCTATTCAGGAGCCATAGAAAGTGCATTGACTTTCATCTCAGTGTGGTATAGTAATGCCACAAATCAGGACTGCAAAGCTCTGCAGAGAGTCGTGCGCTTAGCTGAGCGCATCTCTGGGTCTGCCCTCCCCTCTCTGCAGGACATCTACCTCAAACGCTGCAAAAGCAGAGCTGCAAAAATAATCAAGAACTCAAATCACCCCGGTAACCGTTTTTTCACTCTGCTGCCATCTGGCAAGCGCTTCAGGAGCATGATGGCAAAAACTGAGAGATTGATGAGGAGCTTCTTCCCTCAGGCCATCAGGCTCCTAAACTCAGTATCATAACATCTACAGGACTCAATCTAATAAACTGTAAAAACATTCATTATTCTCCATCATCCGCATTGCTGCTATATGTACATACCCGGGACAACCTGTTTTGCACATTCCTCTTGCACATCCCTATTTATATTAATATTTATTAAATCCACAATAGACTGTATTGCACATCTTATTTTATTTCATTGCACATTTTACTCCTCATTTTATCTTTATTTTATTTTATCTTTTTTTTCATATTTTTTATCTTACTCTTACCTATATTTATATATATTCTCTTGTGTATGTTTAATTTTTTATTTTTTTGCACTGTCCATTGAGCGGAACTGTCCTGACCTACATTTCACTACTGATTATACCCTGTACGATTGTGTATGTGACAAATAATAAAGAACCTTGAACCTTGAACCTTGGATGGTGCTGTCACAGGTCTGTGGTGGGGGCTTGTAGTCTGTAATGGTCTGTGTCCCCTGCCACAGGCTCCGAGTGTCTCTGCTGTCGCTGAAACGATGGGCTATCCTCCTGGAGTACTGTCTCTTGGCCTCTCTGATGCCGCGGGATAGGTTGGCCCTAGCTGTCTTCAGGCCCTCCTCATCTCCAGCTCTAAAGGCAGCGTTCCAAGCCTTCATAAGTCTGTAGACCTCCCCTGTCAGCCACAGCTTCTGGTTGGCCCAGACAGTGATAGTCTTTGTGACCGTTACATCATCAATGCACTTGGTGATGTAGGCAGTGACAGTCTCTGAGTAGTCTTGGAGGTCTGAAGTGTTGTTGTATGTGGCAGCCTGCTTAAACATATTCCAGTCAGTGGTGTCAAAACAGTCTTGAAGTGCCTCTGACGACCCTTCCGGCTACACTTGTATCTGTTTGTGTATTGGTTTGATGACTTTAACGAGCGGTCTGTATGCAGGCATTAGAATGACAGTGATGTGATCTGAGGCTCCGAGGTGGGGGGAGGGGGAGGGCCTTGTAAGCTCCTCTCTGGGTGGTGTAAACAAAGTCCAGAGTATTTTTTCCCCTTGTTGGAAAGTCTATGTGTTGGTGTATTTTTGGGAACACACTCTTTAAGTCTGCGTGGTTGAAATCCCAGCCAAGATGAGAAAAGCATCTGGGTGGGCTGTCTGCTGCTCACTGGTGTGCTGGTACAGATAATTTAGTGCCTCATTCCTGTTGTTGTTGTTGGAGCTGGGAGAGATGTATACAGCAACGAGCAGTATGGCAGTATATTCCCTCGGTAGATAGAATGGCCGGCACTTAATAATCATAAACTCCACCAGGGGTGAGTAGTGTTTGCAGACCACAACAGCGTCGTAGCACCATGCATCACTGATGTAAACACAAAGCCCACCGCGAGACTTACCTCCCTTGACGAGAGCTTTGTCTGCTCGATAGCATGTTAGCTGGTCGAGTTGAATGGTCGCAGTCCGGTACGCTGTTGTTAAGCCATGTTTCCGTAAACACAAAAACACAACAGTCTCTTACAGTCCTCGGAGTAGAGCGAAGTAGTCTGATGTAGTCCAGTTTATTGTCCAAAGAGCGTACGTTCGCCAGTACGATGGTGGGGATAGCTGGCTTGTGTGGGTTAGCCGCTAGCCTAGCTCGGATACCTCCGCGCTTACCCCTCTTCTGCTTCCTCTCACGCGGCTTGTAGCTCCTCCGCTGTGGGCGAGATGCAGTAGTGGGGGTCGGTGATGGTGTAGGCCTCCGGAGCAGACCGAGGTCCCGCAGCTCTTCGGCGTGCGTGGACTCTAAAAATGTGATTCTGCCGATATCGAGCAGAAACTCACGACTGTATGCGTGCTTAAAGACAGGTAGACGTGACGAAGATGTACAAAAACATTGCGACTTACAAGACAAAAAACATGAAAATACCATTCTGTCGGGAGAGAGAGAAGCCGCTGCGTCTGCACGCTCTGTCATTTTCTACTATTTACAGGTGCATCTCAATAAATTAGAATGTCGTGGAAAAGTTCATTTATTTCAGTAATTCAACTCAAATTGTGAAACTCTTGTATTAAATAAATGCAATGCACACATACTGAAGTAGTTCAAGTCTGTGGTTCTTTTAATTGTGATGATTTAGGCTCACATCTAACAAAAACCCACCAATTCTCTATCTCAACAAATTAGAATACTTCATAAGACCAATAAAAAAAAAAAATTTTTAGTGAATTGTTGGCCTTCTGGAAACTATGGTAATTTACTGTATATGTACTCAATACTTGGTAGGGGCTCCTTTTGCTTTAATTACTGCCTCAATTCGGCATGGCATTGAGGTGATCAGTTTGTGGCACTACTGAGGTGTATGGAAGCCCAGGTTTCTTTGACAGTGGCCTTCAGCTCATCTGCATTTTTTGGTCTCTTGTTTCTCTTTTTCCTCTTGACAATACCCCATAGATTCTCTATGGGGTTCAGGTCTGGTGAGTTTGCTGGCCAGTCAAGCACATCAACACCATGGTCATTTAACCAACTTTTGGTGCTTTTGGCAGTGTGGGCAGGTGCCAAATCCTGCTGGAAAATGAAATCAGCATCTTTAAAAAGCTGGTCAGCAGAAGGAAGCATGAAGTGCTCCAAAATTTCTTGGTAAACGGGGTCAGTGGCATTGGTTTTCAAAAAAACACAATGGACCAACACCAGCAATGACATTGCACCCCAAATCATCACAGACTGTGGAAAATTAACACTGGACTTCATGCAACTTGGGCTATGAGCTTCTCCACCCTTCCTCCAGACTCTAGGACCTTGGTTTCCAAATGAAAACTTGCTCTCATCGGAAAAGAGGACTTTGGACCACTGGGCAACAGTCCAGTTCTTCTTCTCCTTAGCCCAGGTAAGACGCCTCTGATGTTGTCTGTTGTTCAGGAGTGGCTTAACAAGAGGAATACGACAACTGTTGCCAAATTCCTTGACACATCTGTGTGTGGTGGCTCTTGATGCCTTGACCCCAGCCTCAGTCCATTCCTTGTGAAGTTCACCCAAATTCTTGAATCGATTTTGCTTGACAATCCTCATAAGGCTGCGGTTCTCTTGGTTGGTTGTGCATCTTTTTCTTCCACACTTTTTCCTTCCACTCAACTTTCTGTTAACATGCTTGGATACAGTACTCTGTGAACAGCCAGCTTCTTTGGCAATGAATGTTTGTGGTTTACCCTCCTTGTGAAGGGTGTCAATGATCGGACAACTGTCAGATCAGCAGTCTTCTCCATGATTGTGTAGCCTAGTGAACCAAACTGAGAGACCATTTTGAAGGCTCAGGAAACCTTTGCAGGTGTTTTGAGTTGATTAGCTGATTGGCATGTCGCCATATTCTAATTTGCTGAGATTAGTGAATTGGTGGGTTTTTGTTAAATGTGAGCCTAGATCATCACAATTAAAAGAACCAAAGACTTAAACTACTTCAGTCTGTGTGCATTGAATTTAATACACGAGTTTCACAATTTGCGTTGAATTATTGAAATAAGTGAACTTTTCCACGACATTCTAATTTATTGAGATGCACCTGTAGTACATAATAAAAAATATCTTTAGTCTCCTAGTGTGCAAGCCAAAGGCAACTGTGGCAAGGAACTAAAATCTCCATTTGATGTTGAATAATGTAGAAACCAGGCTACATCAGGGGGCCAGTTCTTCTCTGGCTATACAGTCAAAATATAATGTCAGTAAAGTGAATCTGTTACAGTGGCGTTCCATCCATATAAGCTGCGAATGCGCCGCATACCCAGGCCATCTGAGAGAATGAGTTCACAGGCTAATTAATATAAACATGATTATAAGTTGATACCTTATCATTTGAGATGTGACGTAAAGCTTAATAAAGTGTTGGTAATTATTATGTAAAATTATTTATTTGAAAACAACTATAATTTTCTGTAAATCTACGTCAGTGATGGGAGCTTCCGGGTAAGCGGATTCTCAGCAGCTTCGGCGCCTCCGCTCTGTTGCTATGATTCGTCAGGATTGTTGCGTGTTCTCAGTGTTCTGCTGGTATGCGGCTGATTTCATGCGCGAGGTAAGCTGTCTGCAAAGTGCTCACCCATGCGGAAAAATGCACTGTTGCTGCCAGATCTCGATTGCCGAAAATTACATTGTCTTTGATGAAAAACTAACTCCACGAATTCATATGAAAAAAATGAAAAAACATTTATATGTATGTATATCTATATTTATGTATATTTTCATGCTTTCTCAAGCAAAGCAAATTTTGAAAGTCCACTAAAAACATATCTGGTCATTGACATTGTTGAAGACGTTATTGTCAACATGCCTAAGTAGTAAATAAATAAAAAAAGTTTATAAAAATGTATATACAATTTGAAATAATAACAAACATCAGGAAAAAACAGGAAACAATTCCTTTGTTTTCTGTATACTTGTGTCGCTTACAGTTAAAGTCCTTCTGTGATTTTATTGTTGTTTGCAACGTTACTTGGCAATATTTTAAAGATATTATTATTTTCATTATTATTTATTTATTTATTTATTGGTATTTTGCATGGTCTATTATTGTCATCTGGGTGGGAGTTTTAACTCCTATTCACTGGGAATAAAAAATAAATAATAATAAAAAAAAATCATTCAGTTGATCCAGAGACGTATAGACCGGGGGAATCCCCCATCTCCCCACGCTCTGAATATTACGTATCATAATGTAACTACATGTAAATGTTATTTGGCGGTTTTTACTTGGAAAATCAGCTGTTTTCTAGCATTCGAATAACTATGGATAAACCTGAAACGATACAAGGATTGGAGATGAATTTCATTTACAAATAGCCTAAGGTAGGAATTTTAAAACGACACCTGCCACAGTGTTTTCCTCTTTGAGCGTGTCCTAAAAGCGATGAGGTATGTAAGCCACTTTGTCATGGTTTTCGCCACTGAATAAAAAATTAAAAAGGTAATTGTGACTTTTTATCTCACAATTCTGACTTTTTTTCTCATAATTGCGTGATACAAAATTACGAGTTTATATCTCGCAATTGTCACTTTTTTCTCGCAATTCTGACTTTTTTTTCTCAGAATTGTGAGATATAAACTATATATAATATATAGTCTTTTTTTCCCCCCCAAAACTGGACTTTGACTCGCAATTGCGAGTGTATATCACGCAATTCTGACTTTTTAACTCGCAACTGCGAGATTATATCTCACAATTCTGTGAAACAAGTCAGAATAGAGAGGTAAAAAGTCGCAATAACCTTTTTTTATTTTTAATTCAGTGGTGGAAACGGGCTTCCATAATGGGGGGGGTCTTAATCTTAGCACTCAGCAGGATATGATTTGTAGACATAGTACAGCAACATTAAGCTGAGCCTATGCTGTATCTGGCTCTAGGAAGGAATGCAAAATAAAATGTAGTTTGAGCGACTGAATGCAGCTTAAGCATAAGTTGAGTAAAGTCAAGTCACCTTTAGTCAAGTCAAGTCCCCTTTATTTATATAGCGCTTTATACAACATTGATTGTGTCAAAGCAGCTTTACAGTGTCAACAGGAAATTAGTTTCAGTAATGAAAGAGGACAATAACAGTTATTTTCCAGCTGATTCAGTGATGTCATCATCCAGTTCAGCTCTCTTCCAAAAGTGTCTGTGCAATCAGTCGTGTCCCCAACTAAGCAAGCCAAAGGCGACAGTGGCAAGGAACCAAACCTCCATCGGTGACAGCAATGGAGAAAAAACTAGGCTCAGTCAGAGAGCCAGTTCTACTCTGGCCAGATGAAACCAGCATGGCGTGGTTTAATTCCAGACTGCAACACAGGTCAGATTGTGCAGAGGACTTGTCAGATTCCTGTGGTCTTGTGCCGATGGTCGTCAAGGTCTTCGGAAGGGATCTGTCTCTGGGGCGCATCTAGTTGATATGGTCTCCGCTGACATTCAGGGCAGTAGAAGTCGTCTCTAGGTGCTGATCCACCATCTGGACTGGATACGGACTGGATCCGGGTGACTGCAGTGACCATCTGATCTGGATACAGACTGGATCGGGTGGCTAAGGTGACCTCGGAATTAGAATAAAACAGACTACTATTAGCATAGATGCCATTCCTCTTACGATGTAACGAGTACACCAGGTGTTATGGGAAGTGTTCCCAGTTCCGGTTGACCTAATTAATGCAGCTAACAATCCTTTAACAGATTTGAATTATAGAAATCTAGTTTGAGCGACGAATGGAGCTCAAGTGTAGTTCAGGCAGAACACGCCGTGACTGCAGCATCAGCTGACGCTCAACTGATCGCAACTCCTCCCACTACAATTAATAAGATATATAAGTTCATCCGTACTCACGCTTGCCATAGTATGTCGCACAGACATGCGCTTAGCCTCCTCCATCCCCAACTCCTCCTTATGCAAATATATGATCACTAACTGCTCGCCCACGGAGATATATCATCTGTCCAGCTCATTGCTAAATTGTCCAAATTTATTCACAGTAATGTTTACTCTACTTGAAATATACAACTGTTGCATATAAAATATCTGGCAATTGTTTAGGCTTTGCGGGGGTTCAAACCTCAGTGAGGTTTGCCTGTGGGTAAGCTCAGAATCTGAACCCTTCAGAGTGAAGCCTGCCACCAAATATAAAGTTCAGGACCTCTACAATATTCTGACTCGAACAGAGTGATCCTGACTGAAATGTGTATTATGTGTACGCCAGGTTAAAGAGATGGATCTTTAATCTAGATTTAAACTGACAAGAGTGTGTCTGCCTCCCGAAGAGTGTTAGGTAGATTGTTCCAGAGTTTGGGCGCTGAAAAGGATCTGCTGCCTGCAGTTGATTTTGATATTCTTGGTATTTTCAAATGGCCAGAGTTTTGAGATCGCAGCAGACGTGAAGGATACTAACGCGATATGAGAAGATAAACCATTCAGGGCTTTATAAATAATTAGCAAGATTTTAAAATGTATTTGATGTTCAATAGGGAGCCAGTGCAGTGTTGACAGAACTGGGCTAATATGGTCGTACTTCCTGGTAGGGCTGTGACGGTGGCCATGACAACCGCGTCAACTCGGTTGTCTATTGCCACTGGCGGTAGTGCACGTGATGTCACACACTCTATAACAAGCATAATACAGAGTTTTGTATACAAGTTTAATAATAGTAACAGTTGCAAATTGTTTTATTTAGACTATAAATCTATGCTAATTCACAAATTACCTCAAATGCCATACACGGCGTTTGCTTTAGACTGGCAGGTTTGAGCGCAGGAAAATACAGTTTATTCTGCATTCATTAAATTTATTTCGTGTTGAGCGATGGACCTTGTTGGGAAACCAAATACTACATCGCCGATCTGGAATCATTTCCATTCATGTCACCCATCCGCGTTTGTACAAGTGTCTTCAAGTTCACGTGATCGCTAACGCCCGGTTGGTCAGGTTTGTATTGGTGAGGCTTTCTCCAAACTGGCCAAATACGAACGAGACCGCGGTAAATGGAAGATGCCAACAAGAAATGTGGCAACATATGCCGCGATTCCTATTCCACAGAGAGCCCATGCAGACAAGGAGTTAATGTGCCAACTTGCTTGGTGGCGGAATCTACTTTCCTATTTAACTGTATTACATTTACATTTACATTTAGTCATTTGGCAGACATTTTTATCCAAAGCGACTTACAATTGGGGAATACATAAAGCGATTCATCTTGAAGAGGCAATCAGACAGAGGAAGTGCTCGTAACACCAAGTCTCAGTCATTGTTCAAATAAGTACAAGTTAGCAAGGGAAGGAGAGAAAGATAAAGGGAAAGATTAAGAGTTTTTTTATTTTATTTTTTTTATTTAGTATTATTTCTTTGATATTTATTTTAGTGTTTTTGCAGGCTGAGTGCTCACTGACGGAAGTGCTAAAATAAACACGCACGTTTGTTAATAGATGATTGAGCCTCATTTATTTATTTTTGCGTTTCAGAATTATATATATAAATATACACAACACCGCACCACCGGCGGTAGTTGGTCCATTACCACCGCGGTGGTAAAAATCTGCCACCGTCACAGCCCTACTTCCTGGATCTAGTAAGAACTCTAAAGAATTTTGAGAACACAGTGGACGTGAAGGACTATAATGTGATAAGAGCTCACTCAAGTACTGAGGAGCTAAACCATTCAGGGCTTTATAAGTAATTAACAAGATTTTCAAATCTATACAATGTTTAGTAGGGAGCCAGTGCAGTGTTGACAGAACCGGGCTAATGTGCTCATACTTCCTGGTTCTAGTAAGAACTCTAGCTGCTGCATTTTGGACCAGCTGTAGTTTGTTTATTCAGTGCACAGAGCAACCACCCAATAAAGTATTATGATAATCTAACTTTGAAGTCATGAACGCATGAATTAATGTTTCTGCATTTGACATTGAGAGCATAGGTCATAATTTAGATATATTTTTAAGATGGAAAAATGCGGTTTTACAAATGCTAGAAACATGGTTTTCAAAGGAAAAAATGCTATCAAATAGCACAATTAGGTTCCTAAAAGACAACAAAGATTTGACAGAGCAGCCACCAAGTGTTAGACAGTATTCTAGTTTATTACATGCAGAGGTTTTTGGACCAATAATTAAGACCTCTGTTTTTTCAGAATTAAGTAGAAGGACATTACTAGTAATCCAGTTGTATATATCAGCTATGCATTCCATTAATTTTGTGAATTGGTAAGTTTCGTCAGGACGAGAGAGACGAAATACAGTGCCAAGTATCATCAGCATAACAGTGAAAACTAATGCAGTGCTTCCTCCAAATATCTCCCAAAGGTAGCATGTACAGGTTAAAAAAGTAATGGTCCTAGCACTGAGCCTTGCAGAGCTCCATACTGAACTTGTGATTGGTATGACATCTCTTCATTTACTGCTACAAACTGATAATGGTCAGATAAGTATGATTTGAACCATGCCAATGCAATTCCACTAATGCCAATATAATTTCCGAGTCTGTTCAAAAGAATGTTGTGGTAGACAGTGTCAAATGCAGAATAAGACTAACAGATAGATACAGCCACAATCGGATGATAACAGTTACAATTACAAAACGGATTATCATTTGTAACTCTAATGAAAGCAGTCTC
Source organism: Aspiorhynchus laticeps (assembly GCA_023376895.1). Classification (NCBI taxonomy): domain Eukaryota; kingdom Metazoa; phylum Chordata; class Actinopteri; order Cypriniformes; family Cyprinidae; genus Aspiorhynchus; species Aspiorhynchus laticeps. Next base: position 16,594 of record JALXFT010002432.1, read on the forward strand.
TGTACTCTCATTTGATTAATTCTAATTTATTCTTATATGTTGAATTTAATTAATAATATTGCTTGTAATCTGTTGACACAATTTTATTGAGCAAATATAGTGTATAATTAACTAATTCTCCAGGAATGAGCAAGACATAAATCATCCGTATACTCACTTGCCTTAATCTATCGCACAGACAAGCGATAAGCCATTTTTCAGTTTTGTTGCACAGGTAAGCGCTTACCCATCCTCCATCCCCAACTTCTTCTTATGCAGGCACACAACCACTAGTTACTGTATACAGGTGCTGGTCATATAATTAGAATATCATCAAAAAGTTGATTTATTTCACTAATTCCATTCAAAAAGTGAAACTTGTATAAGTGTTTATTTCTTTTAATTTTGATGATTATAAGTGACAACTAATGAAAACCCCAAATTCAGTATCTCAGAAAATTAGAATATTGTGAAAAGGTTCAATATTGAAGACACCTGGTGCCACACTCTAATCAGCTAATTAACTCAAAACACCTGCAAAGGCCTTTAAATGGTCTCTCAGTCTAGTTCTGTAGGCTACACAATCATGGGGAAGACTGCTGATTTGACAGTTGTCCAAAAGACGACCATTGACATCTTGCACAAGGAGGGCAAGACACAAAAGGTCATTGCAAAAGAGGCTGGCTGTTCACAGAGCTCTGTGTCCAAGCACATTAATAGAGAGGCGAAGGGAAGGAAAAGATGTGGTAGAAAAAAGTGTACAAGCAATAGGGATAACCGCACCCTGGAGAGGATTGTGAAACAAAACCCATTCAAAAATGTGGGGGAGATTCACAAAGAGTGGACTGCAGCTGGAGTCAGTGCTTCAGGAACCACTACGCACAGACGTATGCAAGACATGGGTTTCAGCTGTCGCATTCCTTGTGTCAAGCCACTCTTGAACAACAGACAGCGTCAGAAGCATCTCGCCTGGGCTAAAGACAAAAAGGACTGGACTGCTGCTGAGTGGTCCAAAGTTATGTTCTCTGATGAAAGTAAATTTTGCATTTCCTTTGGAAATCAGGGTCCCAGAGTCTGGAGGAAGAGAGGAGAGGCACAGAATCCACGTTGCTTGAGGTCCAGTGTAAAGTTTCCACAGTCAGTGATGGTTTGGGTTGCCATGTCATCTGCTGGTGTTGGTCCACTGTGTTTTCTGAGGTCCAAGGTCAACACAGCCATATACCCGGAAGTTTTAGAGCACTTCATGCTTCCTGCTGCTGACCAACTTTATGGAGATGCAGATTTCATTTTCCAACAGGACTTGGCACCTGCACACAGTGCCAAAGCTACCAGTACCTGGTTTAAGGACCATGGTATCCCTGTTCTTAATTGGCCAGCAAACTCGCCTGACCTTAACCCCATAGAAAATCTATGGGGTATTGTGAAGAGGAAGATGTGATATGCCAGACCCAACAATGCAGAAGAGCTGAAGGCGACTATCAGAGCAACCTGGGCTCTCATAACACCTGAGCAGTGCCACAGACTGATCGACTCCATGCCACGCCGCATTGCTGCAGTAATTCAGGCAAAAGAGCCCCAACTAAGTATTGAGTGCTGTACATGCTCATACTTTTCATGTTCATACTTTTCAGTTGGCCAAGATTTCTAAAAATCCTTTCTTTGTATTGGTCTTAAGTAATATTCTGAGATACTGAATTTGGGGTTTTCATTAGTTGTCAGTTATAATCATCAAAATTAAAAGAAATAAACACTTGAAATATATCAGTCTGTGTGGAATGAATGTATACAATATACAAGTTTCACTTTTTGAATGGAATTAGTGAAATAAATCAACTTTTTGATGATATTCTAATTATATGACCAGCACCTGTATATAATTCAATTCAATTTAAGTTTATTTGTATACAAATAATTTGATCAACTGGTCTCTCAACGCAATTGACACCATCTTCTCGATGAGAAGCTTGGGTTCGGGGGAACCTGACTGCCCTGACGGAACGTTCGCAGCTGGCTACACGATGGACGCGTGGGAGAGATGGCGGATCATGTGTCTAGCGGCTCTTTCCGTGGAGGACATTGAAGATATCTACCTATTCGGAACCATGATAACAGGTCTTCTGCTGATTGGATTAGGCTTTGCCCTGGGTTATCGAATAATTCAGAAAACGGGAACAGCTGTCCAAAGCCTCACAAGGCTGCCCGTCATGATTGAAGCAGTGGGAAGAGCGGTCAGCATTGAGACTGAGACTATTAACCGCAATATGGATTCTATCATGGAGAAGCTCACGGCTTTGCAAAGGAAAATTGATGGTGTTGGAGACCAAAATGGACAAAGAGAGTAGCCGTGGAATTGGAATGCGGTTACTCGCCCCAAGACTAAACAATCGCAATCTTATCTTTTTTGGCTCCCCTGAACCAGCACTGGCCTCGGCCAAGGCCGCTGCTGGAAAATCAACCCTGGGAAGAGCACTGCAGTGAGACGCTCTTGCGTTCCTCCCCCATTCTACAGACACCTGCTGATTACAAACTTTTACACATACACACACATACACACATATATAAAGATATGCATTCACCTCCCCACCCCCAATCCCTCGCCTCCGTCGCTTTGAACCGCCAGCCTGACAAGCGGGTCTGTGACCAGCGCCGGGAATGGCTGCAGGACCGGATGGCTGCTTGCCGGAGCTGGATTACTTCCCCTGTTGCAAAGTCGTGTGTCTATGGTGTATTATGTGCTTTTGTTGCCGAGGTGTTTTTCCTGTTCTCACACTGTACTCCCCAAGGAGCATAGTCTGGGGGTTATTTTTTTTCTCCTCACCTTCCTCATGTTATGCTGTATTTTTCTTCAATTCCCTGTCTTCCTGTCCTGTCTACCCCCTTGTCATATATGTATGTTGTGTATGTATGGACAGGTTGATGGCTAATTTCGCTGGTACTTGTGACTAGTGACAATAAAGGGGTACTACTACTACTACTACTATACCAATCATATATATATATATATATATATATATATATATATATATATATATATAAATAGTTCCAGCTCATGGTTGCTCAATATTGTCCAGTTCATTACCGTAACTGTCTTACTTTCACATGGAATTACATAACTGTTTTTTATAAAATTTCTGGTTAGCCTTAGGTTTCGGGGGGATCAAACCACAGCGAGGTTTGCTTGTGGACAGCTCAGAAGCTGAACCATTCAGGGTGAAGCATACCACCAAATAATATTCCCTAACCCATCATGTCGGCAGATTTGTATTGCCTTTAGCAATTTATTTTAAGTTAAAGACACAATGTAAGATTATTTGGATTAAAATATCCAAAACCATAGGAAGAATGTTCCATACATTTTGTTGACTTGTGTATTTACATTATCCTAAATATTTATATTCAGAGAAATCTAATAATTGTCAAATAACTCAAAACGATAAGTCTTTTTGCTTGAATGTCTTGCTATCTTGATTTACAGCAAGTACCATGTTTGTACCTCAGAGACAACACTTTCTGATCAAGTGGCTAACGTAGGCACAGTAACAGTAATACAGCCACCGAGCTAAGGTAAAGTAGGCAGATGTTAAATGTAAAACAAGAATTGTAAGCAAAAACATAAACAACAAAAAGAAAGGAGCAGCAGCATAACGAAAACAGTAAGGTAAAAGACCCACCCTGTTTCATATCACAATAATGTTACTAAATTAGCTCATCCATAAACACCTGCCTGAGTCCAGTCGGACTGCTTTCAGCTGTGGAGGTGAAGATGACAATTTCTATGATCCCACGCTCAGGCTATCATCAAGCTACACCTTTGTTTTGAACAAGTGACCTCTTATGGCAAAACGTACATACTGCACCTTTAAGCTCTCTCAGCAATTTTCTACTTTCCACTTTCATTTTATTAATATATATATATATATATATATATATATATATATATATATATATATATACACACACACACACACACAAAAGCTACAGTGTTTATACAAAATACTTTTTTTTTCACAAATTTATGTTTTGGTTGTCTACATGGAGATGGTAAAGGCATCCTTTTCAAAAACTTGCGTTTTGAGGACTCCACAATGCCATTGTCGTGTAAACGAATGGCCAAAATGCATACAAACTGTTCCATTTTCAGTTGAAAATTGTGTCATGTAAAAAGCCCCTTAGTTGTTTTTTTTTAAGGAAGTTCACACTTAGCTACACTCAGAGGTGTAAAGAGTACCTGAAAACAATGCTAGAGTAAAAGTTCAGATACCTTACAGTGAAAATTACTCCATTACAAGTTACCAAAACAACTTGAGTAAAAGTCTTCGAGTATCTGATTTTAACAGTACTTGAGTATTTTACTTATGCTAAATACAGGCTCAAAGATGCACTAGTCAAAGAGACATGCCAGCAATGAGACATTTTCATATGAGATTAAATCATATCGCACTTCAAATCACGAGTGTTCGTTTGCCAAATTGTGCAACCCTAATTGAATCACAATGTAAAATTTCAAATTAAATTTGAAAATAACCTTAAAAAATCTGATTTACTGTTATGCATTAAATATTTTTACTAAGAGAATATTGATACTGATATCCAATTAAAAATCAAGAGAGTAAGCAATATCACACCTGCACTTTCATTGTAGTAATTTAGGTATTTTCATGTCTGTTTTGTTTTATGTTATTATTTTTTTTTCTGCAGGCCTGGTTCAGTTGGTGTGGATACAGAACTTGTTTTTAAAAATGAGACTGTGCTTCCAAAGGCAAGAGTTATTGAAAACCAACTTAAGACATCAATTGCTGAATCAAGAGCGTTCCTTGGTTCTGTGATTCCTTCCAGTATTATTGTTGGTTAGTTCCTCTCTTTCTCAAATGATTTTTAAAAGTAAATAATGATTTGCTGCTGATTTATATTTGTTTTCTTACACTTTCAGTGGAACAGCAAGATTCAACCACCCAGGCACCACAAAATGTTCCTGTAACACAAACATCTTCTGCTGTTACTCCGGTTCTGTCTAGTATGTTGTTCATGCTTTTGCTTCTGCTATGGAATGAAACTCTGTAAACTCTGCAATATTTTTCTCCATGTGTCACATACAAACCTATAGTATTATGAAAACTCTATTGTCTGGTGTTTTGAGACATTACCATTACTCTTGGTTTTATGTTATGGAATTGTTATGACCTGCATTCTTTATTCTGAAAATAGCTCTTTCAGTAATTTCTTGGGACAACTGGGGAATTTCAGCACTACTTTTGATGAAACAATGGCAATATCCACAATGACATTGCATTGAATTGATTGCTGCTTTTTATTTTTTTGGATGTTATAATAAATTGGAAATGAAAATCTAAAGTGTCAATGATTTTGATTTAAAAAAAATTGTACACAAAATCAATCCAAACTGATATCAAAACACACTGAATGTCAAACGATCACACCACAAAGAAACAATGATGGTATTTATGACTTCACCAGTTCTGCAGAGGACACAGAAAACCATACTATATTATTAGAGATAGACATAAGCTTTTTTTTTAAAGATTAATTTTTGCCTTTTATTTGATAAGATAGTAGGTAGACAGGGAATGATGTTGGAGAGAGAGAGGGGGGACGGGATCGGGATTTCACCAGAGGAGAAACCAAGTCATTTCTTTCAAGTCACAAGCAATTATTTTGAGAGTTACAGAGGATCAGATGTTGATGTTTTATTGGTTAAAATGATGCAACCATCATGGAGGTCAGTGTTTGCTTTAGTTGGGCTCTTGACCCTTGACTCCTGTGTTATATCTCTCTTTGTAACTCTGCATGTGGTTTTGTAAAGCAGAGCAATCAGTGCTCTACAGTGAGTGACTGTTAGCTGCTTTCATATCACTAAATAATAATAATCAAAGAGAAACATCTTCATGATGTTTATTCAAATAATTTATAAGCAGAAAGTGTAAGCTTATCTGCTTCCTCAAGCTTTTAATTCAGCAATGCACAAATGTTTTCTGTGAAACAGTGTTGCAATTGTTTAAAAGCAAACTACTTTGAATTAGGGTTGTCACGATACCATGCAGTATTGTGTTAATTTAAAATTCAATTCTACAAAATGAATAAAAATTTCATAAATAAATAGATGTAAATGAAAACAGACAATATTTTTCTCTTAATACTTAATTAATGTGAATGAATGACTGGCTATTGCTATCATGAAATGATCTAAACTCATCTTAGCACTGCACAGAAGCTGCATGAAGTGACATTTAGATGTGCATTTATATATTTAGACTATTTATAATTGCATAAATAAAGTTACGAGATTAATGTTTTAAATACTAAATTCTGAATATAGAAATATGTTGGAAAATAATGTAATATGCCTACTTTTAGATGGGAAACTTAAAACGTCCAGCAGGTGGCAGAAGTTCGTTATTGAATCAATGAGTCATTCAAACGATGCTTTCAAAACGGCTGAATCCTTCAGAAGCGAATCAAATGACTGTTTTTATGAATGGTTTAGTGAATCAGTGATTCAGAGACAACGCGGATTTGGATTCGAACACAGAAACGAAACAAAAACAGCACTCTTGCTCGGGTCATATTGCCAAACTGTCAGGAGCATTTTTTGCTCGCATATCTTGAAATTTCCAAGTTAGCAGAATGTATATTAAAACATAACATTATAAATGAATAAAAATATATATATATAATGATTGATAAGAACCAAGTGCAAAGCCGCTATGTTGATGAATGGTGTCACGAATCCAGACCACGAACTTCCAGCCACTCACCTCTAGAGGTCACTCACCCACCACTTGGACTTTCACACCGTCACAGATCACACTAAGGACTACATTTCCCAGCATCCACTGCACCCACACAGCTGTTCACCATTTATGCAGCACCTGCAAACAATCACGCAATCACCATCACCCAATCACACGCACACACAAGCACTATAAATACCATGGACATTCATTCACACGCTGCCGAGTATTGTTAGCCAGTCTACTTACCAAGCGTTTTCAGTTTCCCGAGTTTGATGTTTCCTGATTCCTGCCCGTGTTCCTGGTTTCTTCTCTCTGCCTAGCCCTCTGGATACTGTTCGCCGATCGCCGACCCACGCTTGCCCACGGATTATTCTCTGCCCTGTCTTTATCGTACCTGTTTGCTCCTGTCTGACCCTGCCTGTGTGACCATGTTTAATAATAAAGCCTTGCGAATGGATCCACCTGTCTCACGTCTCGTCAAACCCATAACAAATGGAACTGCGTTCGTGATCGCAAAGATGCTTCCAGAAACGAACTAGTTCACCTGTTCTAGAAGTGGTCAAATTAATAAAACTGCGATAATACTTTCTTGCAAGATATTATGATGTTGAATAAGTGATGCTTGAGCTGCTGTTTTTTAAAATGACATCAGACGGTCTGAATCAGACCCTTTCTTCTGATAAACTGCAGCATGAACAACGACGTGCAAGTGCAACTTCTCATTGCAAACTGAACTGAAGCGTCGGAAACACTCAATACAATATAAAGCGTATACACAGACTAAACTACACAGAGCACAGCAGAAAGACATTTGGCAATCAACTTGTAATATTTCTGCTGGCATGCATGTTCAATGTTTGAATGTTTAAAACAGTGTTGCTGCCATGCATACTACATATCTTACGGTATTACCTTATGGACGATACTACCGTTTATAAAATGCGATGGCACCACGGGTATTTTTAAGCTTTAGTATCGCGATACTACCGTAGTACCGGTGTATCGTGCAACCCTACTTTGAATGATTAAAAGGGTCAAGAGCCCAACTAAAGCAAACACCGATCTCCATGATGGTGGCATCAGTTTAACCAATAACATCAACATCTGATCCTCTGTGATTCTCAATAACAGCAGGTGTTCATCACTAATGCACAATCATCATTTAATTAGTCTCTTAATTATCTCGTTAATTTTAACTCTTTGAGGACTTGGGATTTGACTCGAGACTTGTTTGTGACTTGAAAGGAATAACTTGGTTCCTCCTCTGATGAAATCAGCTGCTGAGTTCATGGGTGGAATAAACATATGGCAGGACTTTTACTTTCTGACCCCTGGACTTTACACAGTCTGCAATATATCTGCTTGTTTTACACTCTTTGGCCACCAGGTGGTATTGTGAGCAAATTAAGCCTCCAGAAATTAACCCTTTAGTGAACAACTTGGTTGAAAAGCTGAAAAGCTTTGAGGCTTCATCTGGCCATCACTACTAGACACCCTCCTCTGAGGCGGCTCACCTTGAGTGATCAATCCCAGGCGTGTGTCTAAAAGCCAAATGACCGTTCGCAAAGAGCTTGATTGACAGGTCATCTGACCAATCAGAACGCGGATATTATGTGCCGTTGCTATTAGAGTTGAGCCGGATACTCGGCTGAAACGAGTATCCGGTACGGATAAAGCACTTTTGGCGAGTACGAGTATCATACGAGTAATACGAGTCAATATCTGTGCTCGGATTGAATAAAAATTCTCATTGGGTAGCTGACTGTGTCTGCGTTCTGTGATAGGCTAGTCACAGTGCCCCTCCCCTACACACATACAGGTGTATTGTGTTGCTGCGTCCCGCTCTGCTCACTCACACACAGAACACTAAGAAGAGAAGAGAACAGCGCGCTCTCTCTCTCTGTCTCTCCCTCAGTCACTCAGGTTCGCGGGTTTTTTCCGTTAACGTTTAGGGTTTCTTCAGCTTCAGGTTTGTTTTGTACTTTGGTTTGTAGTACTTATTAACCAGTAGAGTTTTGGTAAACGTGGGGTTTGTTCAGACGTGGTGCTTGGTAGAATGCGACTCGCGTCTCTGCCTGTCGGAGATTTTTTTTTTTCTTTTTTAAACCGTCAGCTGGCTCTAACCAGTTTTTTTTACTTCACACACTGAGTGTCTAACACTTTCTTGCTGTATTTCATAAGAAAAAAAAAGGAAGTAGTGGTATAAAACTATATTACAAATTAATTAGCTACACACACACACACACACACACACACACACACACACACACACACACTCTCTCTCTCTGCCGGTCATCAGAGTTTTTTTTTTTTTTTAAACCGTCTGCTGTCATGTAAATAGTTTTCTAATCGGCAATAAATATAGCAATTTCTGATCAACCCATATCAATTGCATGCTTAAAATAACATACCGGTTAAAGCCCCGCCCATTTCAAGACAACCCGACCCACTTCCAGGTTAAATCCCGCCCACTTCCGGGTTAGGCCCCACCCAGTCCGAGTACAGATACAGATAATTCATATGGTTAACAGATACAGATGCAGATACAGATAATGCTGTACTCGCTCATCCCTAGTCGCTATTATCCTGCCACCTTGCCCGACAGCTACGGCCAGTCTCCATAGAAATCAGAGGTGAACAATCCAGGGGTCAGAAAGTAAAAGTCCTGCCATATGCACTGGTGTCAAAAGTATTCACATTCATTACTCAGGTAGAAGTATAGATACTAGGGTTTAAAAAGACTTCTGTAGAAGTTGAAGTATCAACTCAAGCTTTTTACTCAAGTAAAAGTGTAAAAGTACTGGTTTCAAAACTACTTAAAGTATAAAAGTAAAAGTAATGTAAGGAAAAAAATGCCATTAAGGACAAAAGCTTAGGCCGCGCCACAGGGGCCTATTGTGCACTACCCCACCTCCTCAAAAAAAAAATTTTTTCTAAAGGCCATAATGACTATAATGTTATATTAAAATGTTAATGTTGAAAAATTTGGGATGCACTAGGCTACCGGTTTCAGCCGCATATATGCCCATTGAAAATGAACACATTTTAGTACAATGCAAATATATTAAAAAAACATATATGTGTACTACTGAGCATTAACATGTTTCATGGAGCGGAAGATGATCCTGGCTACCAACCTTCTCGCTGGTGCTTGGTTGGGACATTTCACTCGAGTTCTCTTCTTGAGTCTCTGCCACGGACATCTTCGTACTTGGCTACATACGTCTGCTATGTCCAGTGTTGGGGGTAACGAGTTACAAAGTTAGTATAGCCTACTTATCACAACATTGTCAATCGCAAACGCTAATTTATTCAAACGTTTCTCTGCCGAACTACTGTAGCAATTTGTGGAGGACGAAGAGAAAGCTCCCGTTTGATAAATGAGCCAGTAGTGGAGAAATAATAACTTTTAAGAAATAATCCATATTTAGTTGAGATGTGTATACTATAAATCAGAAAGTGTAGATTATATACACTAAATCACACTACCATGAGAACATTTTCAGCAGGTTTGTAACAGTTGTGTTTGTTGTTCTCGCTGCATTTTAGTTTAGACCAGCAGGTGATCACCGAGCGGAGATTCGAATCATTGAATCATCTGAGGAGCAACCGATTCAATCGAGTCACTGAATCATTTTAAGAGCAACCGATTCTCAAAAAGCTCACCCTGCGTCCCATGTGCACACTATCTGCCCTAAGTAGTATTGAAAATTACTAACATCACATAGAATTTAGGATGGATAGTATGCACATTGGGACGCAGTCTCAGTTTCTCCGTCGCTACTGAGAAGTGAGTTAATTAGTGTTGATGATAAACTGATTCAGGCCACTGGTACCCCTTTTCCACCAAGGCAGTTCCAGTGCTGGTTCAGACCGGTTCTTTGTCTTTCTTCACCCAAAGCACCAGCTCCGAACCAGCAAAAGCGGTTCGTAAGTAGCACCAAAACATTGCTGGGCTAGAAGGAAGAACCGCTTGCGTCAGGGGCTGGGGGCGGGGTTATCTTGACCAACAAGACGAACAGAAACTGACTCTATCTATCTATAATCTGACTCTATCTATCTATCTATCTATCTATAATCTGACTCTATCTATAATCTCACTCTATCTATAATCTGACTCTATCTATAATCTGACTCTATCTATCTATCTATCTATAATCTGACTCTATCTATCTATAATCTGACTCTATCTATCTATCTATCTATCTATAATCTGACTCTATCTATAATCTCACTCTATCTATCTATCTATCTATCTATCTACAATCTGACTCTATCTATCTATCTATCTATCTATAATCTGACTCTATCTATCTATAATCTGACTCTATCTATCTATAATCTGACTCTATCTATCTATCTATCTATCTATCTATAATCTGACTCTATCTATCTATAATCTGACTCTATCTATCTATAATCTGACTCTATCTATCTATCTATCTATAATCTGACTCTATCTATCTATCTATCTATCTATAATCTGACTCTATCTATCTATAATCTGACTCTATCTATCTATCTATATCTATAATCTGACTCTATCTATCTATAATCTGACTCTATCTATCTATCTATCTATAATCTGACTCTATCTATCTATAATCTGACTCTATCTATCTATCTATCTATAATCTGACTCTATCTATCTATAATCTGACCCTATCTATCTATCTATAATCTGACTATATCTATCTATCTATAATCTGACTCTATCTATCATCTGACTCTATCTATAATCTGACTCTATCTATCTATCTATAATCTGACTCTATCTATAATCTGACTCTATCTATCTATAATCTGACTCTATCTATCTATAATCTGACTCTATCTATAATCTGACTCTATCTATCTATAATCTGACTCTATCTATCTATCTATAATCTGACTCTATCTATCTATCTATAATCTGACTCTATCTATCTATCTATAATCTGACTATCTATCTATCTATCTATCTATCTATAATCTGACTCTATCTATCTATCTATCTATAATCTGACTAACTATATCTATCTACAATCTGACTCTATCTATCTATCTATCTATAATCTGACTCTATCTATCTATCTATAATCTGACTCTATCTATCTATCTATCTATAATCTGACTCTATCTATCTATCTATCTATAATCTGACTCTATCTATCTATCTATCTATCTATAATCTGACCCTATCTATCTATCTATCTATAATCTGACTCTATCTATCTATCTATAATCTGACTCTATCTATCTATAATCTGACTCTATCTATCTATCTATCTATATATAATCTAACTCTATCTATCTATAATCTATCTATCTATCTATCTATCTATCTATCTATCAATCAATCTTTAAGCTTTTAAAACTATGTTAAACTTCAAACTATTTCAGACTGAAAAGCTTCAAACTTTTAAAACTTAAACTTTTTTAAACTTTTCAAACTTTTTAAAACTTTCTGGTTCGACTTTCTCAAGCCAATTTAAAGTTTGTCTCGACAAACTTTTTTATCTAGTTAATCTTGCGTCACAAACTACTTCAGTCTGTGTGCATTGAATTTATTTAATACACGAGTTTCACAATTTGAGTTGAATTACTGAAATAAATTATCTTTTCCACAACATTCTACTTTATTGAGATGCACCTGTATAAGTGATATTGCACATTTTTATTGCACAGTGGATAGAACATTTCAGAATCAGAAAGAGCTTTATTGCCAAGTATGCTTGTGCATACAAGGAATTTGTTTTAGTGTCATAAGCTTTCAGTTCAGAGAGACAACAACACACAGACAATAAAAATAAGATGAGAATAAAAAATACACGTTAATAGACAAAAATCGAAAAATAAATTGTATGTATAGTTGAGATATAGATGATAGAATGGAATATAATAGAAAGAGATGCTGGGATGTACTAGGATGGAGGTTGATAACAAATAAATATAAGGTTATTGCATATTTTTATTTCATAATGGGGGAACATTTAACTGTTCATAAGGTGGGTTGCCTGGGAGAAGAAACTGTTCTTGTGCCTGGCTGTCCTGGTATTTGGGGCTTTGTAGCGCCGGCCAGATGGCAAAAGTTAAAAAAGGGGATGACTTGGACGTGAGGGATCCAGAGTGATTTTCTGAGCCCTTTTTCTCATTCTGGATGTATACAGTTCTTGAGGGGCGGGCAGGGAAGCACCAATAATCCTCTTGGCAGTCCGAACCATTCTCCGTAATCTTCTGGTGTCTGATTTTGTAGCTGAGCCAAACCAGACAGTTATTGATGTACATAGAACAGACTTGATGGCTGAATAGAACTGTTTCAGCAGCTCCTGTGGCAGGTTAAACTTCCTCAGCTGGCAAAGGAAGTACAACCTTTGTTGGGCCTTTTTTTTTTTTTTTACAATGGAGTCAATGTGAGTGTCTCACTTCAGGTCCTGGAAGATGATGGACCCCAGGAACTTGAATGTCTCCACTGCGGCCACGGTGTTGTCCGTGATGGTGAGTGGGGGGAGAGCAGGGGGGTTCCTCCTGAAGTCAACGATCATCTCCACAGTTTTGAGTGAGTTGAGCTCCAGGTTGTTAAGACCGCACCAGACAGCCAGCTCTTTAACCTCCTGTCTGTAGGCAGACTCGTCACTGTCCTGAATGAGGCCGATAAGTGTGGTGTCATCTGCAAACTTCAGGAGCTTGACAGAGGGGTCCTTAGAGGTGCCGTCATTGCTGTAGATGGAGAAGAGCAGTGGGGAGGGCACCAGTTCTGGTGATGCGGCAGTCTGACATGAATTTCCCCGTTCTCACTAGCTGTTGCCTGTCTGTCAGAAAACTGGTGATCCATTGGCAGATAGTGCTGGGAACAAAGAGCTGGGTTAGTTTGGCCTGGAGGAGAGCTGAGATGATTGTATTGAAAGCTGAACTGAAGTCCACAAACAGGATCCTTGCATAAGTAGGGTGGTCCAGTAAGGGTCCAGCAATGTCCTTCAGATAAGCCAACACCAGTCTTTCAAATTACTTCATGACCACAGATGTTAGGGCAACAGGTCTGTACTCATTACGTCCTGTGATTTTGGGTTTCGTTGGGATTGGGATGATGATGGAGCATTTGAAGCAGGCAGGAACTTCACACAGTTCCAGTGATTTGTTAAAAATCTGTAAAAATATGGAGTCCAGCTGGTCAGCACAGGTTTTCAGACAGGAGTGCAGGAGAGGGGAGAGGGGGGTTGGTGGAGGTGATGATGGTTGTGTAGAGAGATGGTCAGAATGGGTATGGGGTGTGAGACCGGGAGTTTCAAATCTGCAGTAAAATTTATTCAGGTCATCAGCCAGTTGTTGATTCCCTGCAGAGCTGGTGCATGGTGTCTTGTAGTTTGTAATGTCTTTCAGGCCTTTCCACACAGCTTTTCAAGAGTAGCTTCTCTAAGCCACTCTGATCTCCTTTGTCAGTGTGTTCCTGGCCTGATTGTACAAGACTCTGTGTCCCTACTCCTGTAGGCATCCTCTTTGGCCTGACAAAGCTTTCTGAGTTTTTCTGTGAACCATGCTTTGTCATTGTTATATGTTCTGGAAGGAATAAGTGAAACATACCTGGCATTTCCAAAGTGTTCTTAGGATTTTTGCTATACACTGAATAAAAGAAAGGTAAAACAAGCTCACTGGTACTCATGACTGGGATGTCCCAGTCATGAGTACCAGTGAGCTTGTTTTACCGTATGTATCACAGTCCAGTGTTGTTGAACATGCTGATGTTGGAGCAGCACTCTCAGAGAAATAGATAGAAATAGCATAAATAGAAATAGCTAAAATAGTTAGAAGAGATTCATGTGAAAGTTTGTGTCAGCAGGACTCATCTGTGGTACAGGCATCTGGTCACTGGAAAAAGTAAGTAAATAAGTAAAACAAACCAACTGTCAGCATACTGATATCAGGAGCAACCATATTATCTCATTAAATATCACCAATATTACTGTCTCGTAACAAAGCATGTTTTTTTTTTTTTATAGACACATGCTTTATGTGTTGTCATTCCATTGGCAGATAGAGCTGGGAACAAAGAGCTGGGTTAGTTTGGTCTGGAGGAGAGCTGGGATGATTGTATTAAAAGCCGAACTGAATTCCACAAACAGGATCCTCACATACGTGCCTGGATTGTCTAGATTTTGCAGGATATAATACAGTCCTATATTGACTGCATCATCCACAGACCTGTTTGCTTGATAAGCAAACTGCAGGGGGTTTAGTAATGTCCTTCAGATAAGCCAACACCAGTCTTTCAAATGACCACAGATGCACCAATATTACTGACTTATAACAAAACATGATTTTTTTATAGACGCATGCTTTATGTATTGTCATGTATGTATGTAATATGCATTATTATCATTGTTGCAAACAGTTGTGCTACTGTCCAGTACACCAGCACTGACCAGTACTATATTTCATATTTCAACATGTCTCACTGGATTTCAGACATTTCAGTCTGACAATATAGTCTGGGAAATGCTCAACTAGTAAAATGTGTAGCCTACAAATGAATGTAAAACAACAACAAAAAAACTCTAAAACCTTCTGAGGGAAATTCAAGGCTTATTCCATGTGTCTGTCTTCTAAAAACTAGAAGAAGCTGATGAAATTGCTTTGTTTGCATTGAAAATAGGGGCATTTACAGGATCGCGTGGATGATTGAATAGTGGTGGGAGTGGCTACATTGAAGATAATTAGTTCAGACAGGAAAGAATGTGAGACTCATACTGGTTTCATACGGATTACGTAAAGAAAGAATATTTGTTTTTGAGGTGACTTAAAAGTAGAGATGTTAAGCTTTCTATAGACACGTTTCTCATGTATATGTGACAAGTATTTGCTGAGTTTTGGATAGTTTTTTAAAATGTATTTCAGAAAGAAATCCACAGAGATTTAGACATCAGACAGAGCACCTTGTATATGTTCTTTATTTTACAAAAGTGCAGCATTTAGCTATTGTCATGAGTGTACACAAAGTAAAGTACAGGGCTTGAATTTTGGTGTGGCATTGCGGTTATTGCACATAATTCTACTCATTCCCGCAGGTTCTGCACTTATAACAAGTGTTTTTAAGTCTTGTCAATTTAAACATTCAAGCGACTTACCTAAAAAACTTAAAGCACTATTAATTTCTTTTGTACTTTGCTGTTTTATTTATTTGTGCTATTGGTTGTCATTTATTTTTCTTACTTTATTACTGACTGTTTATTTGCCTTTTTTAGTTAAAAATAAATTAAATTCAGAGTTTGAAATCAAAGTTCCTTGCACTGTGTGTAAGCTATTGCACAACAAATTTAGCACATCTAGAGTTATGCACTTTTACATATTTGTATCATCCTAACAATATAAATATGAATCAACACACAATTATAAATTGTAAAACACAATTGCACTGAGTGACAAAACATTTAGGTAAGATGATTGTAATTTAAAAATATGCTTAACCCCTCCCCCTCAAATTACCCCCCATACGTGTCACCTAAGGGGGGAATCCCCTCTCCCCCCATTTTCCAAAATGAAATTCAGGTCCCGAAAGTAGACATTCTAAAGTTTCAAATGATGCATGATGTTTATCTGTATTTTGTCATACAGATGTCACAGCATTTTAAGTTCATTTTGGTCTAAACAGGAAAAATTAAAGTGGTATCACCGACATGACCACCGACCCCTGGGGGTTAATGCACCTCTGACCCATCTCCCTCTGCCTTTCTTAATGTATCTTTCTATGTTTCTGTATATCCATTTTCAAGTTTTAATTAACTATAGGTGAATTGGATTTGGATTCCTTGTATTCTTTGGATTTCTTTTGTGCATTGATACTATTTTCTTCTTTTAACAGAGATCCAGCCGTAGATGTCCCCTATGCAGTAAATCTATAGCTGATCTTAGACAGCATATTAAAAATAGGCACAAAATTTCAGACAAGTCTGACATTCGTCTGCTGGTTGCATTAGCCACAGGAAGGTAAGTTCTATTTTTCTGACATGTTGGTGTTTTAAAATATTTGTTTTAATTTTAGTATAATAACAGTGGGTATAGAAAAGAATTACCCCGTTTGAAATAATCACATTTTGTTCCTTTGCAGCCTGAAATGAAGACAGATTTTTGTATTATCCTGCTGTATTTACTCAGTGCAACTTAAAACAGCCAAGTGAAAGATGTAACACCAACATGTCAGAAAAAAACAAAACAGAATGACTGAGTTGGAAAAAGGATCACCCCCTTCTAAAAATGACTTGTAAACTCAATCAGGTGTAGCTAATCAATTTCTCAGTGGCACAAAAAAGCCATTTGACTTTCATCTGTCATCAGCTGTGGTCATTTTAATTCCTGGTGCATTTCAGTCCTTGGTAGTGCAACTGAAGCAAACAGTCAGCTATGGGTGGCAAGGCACTATCAAAAGATCTCCGGGGATAGTTGTGGACAGGCACAAGTCAGGAGATGGATACAAAAAAATTAAAAGGCTTTATCAGTGCCTAGAAGCACAGTGATATCTATTATTAAGAAGTGGAAGGTATTTGGTACTACACAGTCCCTCCCTGGATCAGAACATCACTCCAGACTGGATAAAAAATCCAGGAGGAAACTGGTCAGAGAGGCTACCAAGAGGCCCTTAACAACTCTGAAGCATTTAACATGACAAAGAGTGGTCATTGTGTATATGTGACAACAATATCACAAATTCTCCACAAATGTTGCTTGTATGGGAGGGTTGCATGAAAAAAGCCACTCCTCAAGAAAGGCCACATGCAGTAATGACTGAGCTTTGCCAAAACGCTCCTTGAAGTTTCTGAGGCAATGTGGAAAAATCTTGCGGTCAGCATCAAATTGAACTGAACTTGAGCAGTTCTGCAAAGAAGAGTGGGCAAATATTGCATAGTCTAGATGTGCAGAGTTAGTAGAACAAATATTGCATAGTCTAGATGTGCAGAGTTAGTAGAGACATATCCCAACAGACTTAAGGCTCTAATTAAAGCAAAAGGAGGTTAAAAAAATACTGACACAAGGGGGTGATCCTTTTTCCAACTCAGTGATTCTGTTTTTTATTTATTTAATTTTTTTCTGACATGGGTTGGTGTTATATATTTCATTTGGATGTTTTAAGTTGCACTGAGTAAATACAGATGGATATAACAAAAACAGTGTCCGTCTTCATTTCAGGCTTCAAAGCAACAAAATGTGATTATTTTAAAGGGGGGTGATTCTTTTCTATACCCACTGTATATATTTAAATGCATATTTGTCAACTATCAATAATACTGATAAGATAATACTTAATACTACTATTAATAATTACAAGTGCCTAAGGGTCTGATGAGCTGCTGGGTTAATGGATGTTAATCATGTTGTCCACATTCAGACTGATTTGCTGAAATCAAAACTGGGACATTTCTTCGAATGTGTGAGAGAAACTGAGCACTCTCAGGGTGCGACTTTCAATCTAGAGTTTACTGTGTGTCAAATACGCTGTGCATCCATTGATATGATTTGGAATAATGTGCTATAAAGACGCTTGAGAAGCTCACTCTCTGTGTATATGACAAGTAAAAATATATCTGTGCTGAACATATTCTTAGTGTACAAATCAAACTGGTGAGTGAAATCTAACAATTTATTAGCCAATGGCTAATGATAATTTAATCACCTAGCATGAAAAATTAGTTGCATATGCAATTGATTTTCTCGCATTGTACAAGGTTGAATGTTAATGTGACGCATTGTGCCTCATTCATGTTATATAATCCAAACATTTCTGCATCAATTTTTTTCCTCATTTAATCTCTTTTTTTGTAGTCATGTGGAAATCCTTACTTTAAGTAAGGTATCATTTGTAATTTGTGGCCATGGGTTATAATTGTTAATGAACATGCACACCCCTCAATTATGAATGATTGGAATTCATTAATGTACACATTTAGCTAACAGATGTTGGGAATTTCCATTTTATATGTGAATTACTTCTTGACTCATATTTACGAAGTTGGATAACTGAAACCTGTAAATAAAGTATCAGGTTAAAGCTGTTATTATAATTATTTATTTGTTTTTGATTATATTTCTAGATTTACTGCAAAGCTGCAGTGTCCCCTGAAGTGCACCCAGGCTGTACCCACTGGATTTGTCCGTCTGGATAAGCACTTTGTTGTGTGCCACCCCAATTTAACGGTTTGTATATTTTCAGATCCAAGTTTTCAGTATTAAATCTTCAATTTTTAGTATGTATGTGAGCCATTATTAGGGGTTCTAGAGCAAAGAATTGAAACCCTAATGTATTTGTCCTGATTATTATTATTATTATTCTGCCATAAAACAGATTGTGCAGACCAAACAATAAGGCCTAGAGGTATTCAGTTAAAGTTCCGAGAGGTCTGGTCTCTATATTTCCTTCCCAGCAGAAGTCTGGACTATATACAACCCCAAATCAGAAAAAGTTGGGACAGTATGGAAAACGCAAATAAAAAAAGAAAGTAGTGATTTCTAAATTTACTTTGACTTGTATTTCATTGCAGACAATATGAACACAAAATATTTCATGTTTTGTCTGGTCAACTTCATGTCATTTGTAAATATACATCCTTTCCTGTCATTCAGACCTGCAACACATTCCAAAAAAAGTTGGGACAGGAGCAATTTAGGAATAGTAATGAGGTAAATTGGTTAAATAATGATGTGATTTGAAATAGTTGATGTCAACAGGTGATTGTAATTATGATTTGGTACAAAAACAGCATCCAAGAAAGGTCTAGTCCTTTAGGAGCAAAGATGGGCCGAGGATCGCCAGTTTGCCAACAAATACGTGATAAAATTATTGAAATGTTTAAAAACAATGTTCTGTCTCCTGTCAAGCAGCTCTAAAAAGAAATGGAATGTATTTACTCTAAGGACAAATAGACCAATTTGTTAGCAAAGGCTATTTATACAAACTCCGCCCACCAATGCCTGGCTGCGATAAACAGCACTGCAAAAGACACATGTAATTCATCAGAATCAGTGGCACAGTAAGTAAGACGAGAGCTGTGTGCTGTTGATGCGAGCGATCCGAGTTCGATTCCGGCTTTTGTGAAACTCGTGCAACTCCTTTTCCCATCACATACCAGATCAGAAAGGCATTTATTTTCAATAAAAAATGTATGATAATTTGCACTCAATGGGCCTCATTTACGAAACGAACGTACGATCGAAATTTGGGTGTACGGTCGTTTCTACGCAAAACTTGGAATTTATCAATATGGACGTGAGTGGTGGCTACGATCAAATCTCACGTCAGGTCTGAGCTCGTGTACGCAAGTTTTTGAGTCAGCCTGAACTTGCGTGCAGCATAGAGAATTGTATAATGACAGCATTTTGTTCATTTAGATTATTTTCCTAAACCGACAAACAAAGGTTTTTTTTTTTCAGGGCTTTAGCTTTATATGCAAATAGCAGCATAAACAACAGACCGTGAGGAATCACACACATCGTCGTATCACGCACCTGCAGTGATTCTGTGAATGGAGAAAAACAGAAATTATAAAATGAATAAAATAAATAGGGACACGAAATATATTTCTCTTAATTAACAGATTAACAAAAGAATAAAAAACAGTGCGACAATAATAGGCCACTTTCGTTTTTGTGATACTCGTAATGCATTTTATTTGTTTTCTATAACTTTATTTTTTTTTTTATTTTAACTGACGGGGTGATCACGCAGGTGCCTCACATGTACACACACAACATTTCAGCGTTACTAACTTGACATTTCAGCCATTAATTAAACTAAAATGCAGTCAACCAAACATAAATTACACTGCACAATTTACAAGGTCCACTGTAAAATCATCTGCAGACCCGAAACAAACATTTATTGCGCATGTGAAGGGTGATATTTTACATGGATATTGGAACTCAAGTGAAGCACAAAGCCCTGTTTACATCATAATAGTTTAGCAACCAAATGTTACATGGCAAAAATGGAAACATTCGGATGTCGAATGAGAGAGGCTCGTGAGCCCAATACCATTTAGTTTCGCTTTAATTAATTCATTTTACCTTGACGTTGTATTCTGTTTATAATGAATGCCACTATAGCCTAATTTGTGTTTTACTTCATAGTTTAATATAAAATTTTATAGCTACTAATTTTTTCATTCTTGTTTTGTAATACCGTTAAATTTAAAGGGTTTGTTGTGGATTAAGGAGAACTAAATAATCTATATAGTGTTTATAATTTTTTCATTATATTTAATGGTATTTAATATACATATAAATTAATGTCATTGTTTGCAATTATAAGGTTAAAAGGTGTTTTTGGAGTAAGATCAATTTCTCTTTCATGAGATTACTTCCTTCGGGTTATGTTTCTCCGTGTCGTAAACTCTAGGGGCGAGGCTTCTAAACCGGGGTGTTTTTAGGGGCGTAATATTCAAATGCCGATTGTTTTCAGCCGCCACATTTATCAACGTACGATCTGTCCTACGATGAGATTGGCGGCATACGAATGTTTCATAAATCACACGTGAGCTCTGTCGTAAATTGATTTGTGCGCACGGATCTGCGCTCGTTTCTACTTTAGATTGATAAATGAGGCCCAATATGTTATTGCATACTGTTTTATAATGTACTACAGTACTGAAGTATAAATATCTGCCACCTAACTACTATTTACACACTTGTTGCTAAAGAAAATGCTGCTATTTTAGTGTAAATAGAATTTATCATTATTTGCACTTAGTGTAATATATCACTTTTTCCAATTAGTGTAACTGCCAAAAATATCATAGTTCATTTAAAGACAACTCATTCAGTTCAGTTCAATAGCCTATGTAATGTTCTTCAATTATAAAATGAGTTCAATTGGCCAATATAGCATTGTTTACTAATATGAAGCCTTATTAACAAGCCTTTGTAAAAAGAATGGTTAGCACATTTGTTTGTAAGGTAACAACCTTCACAGCTGTGCTGAATTAATGTTTGTGTTTGTCATGTGACAATTAAGCATACTACTCTGAAAAATATGTTGCTTATTGCAGTGGTTCTCAAACCTGTCCTGGGGACCCCCAACCTCAGCTTATTTTGTATGTCTCCCTCATTTAACACACCTGATTCAACTCATCAGCTCATTAGTAGAGTCTGCAAGACTTGAAATGGGTGTGACCTATGAGAGAGACATACAAAATATGTGGTGGCTGGGGGTCCCCTGGACAGATTTGAGAACCACTGGCTTATTGTATACTGTTTCACACACTATTCTTTAAAAAATAGTAGGCAGTATGCACTGTGTACTGGGCAGTAAGCAGTAAGCAAGCATGCCATTTCGAACACAGCCACAGAGTCCAAACACTGAGTGAATGAGTAGCAGGTGCACCTCATTAAAACCCTGGTAAGTGTAAGTGGGTGAGTGATTATGAAGGATAGCCCACTGCACTCATGACAATGCCCACAATTACTATAATTACTTAAAAAATACGAAATCCGCGTGAAATCAAAATTATTTATATTTATATTGACTATTTTTGTGGTGAACAATTCATCCATGCAAGTCAATCCAAAAAAAAAAATAGTTTGCCTTCATAATGCCTTCAGGTTCGGGGGAACCTGACCACCTCCCCACCCCCGATCCCTCGCCTCCGTCGCTTTGAACCGCCAGCCTGACAAGCGGGTCTGTGACCAGCGCTAATCTTGGCTGCAGGACCGGATGGCTGATTGCCAGAGCTGGATTACTTCCCCTGTTGCAAAGTCGTGTGTCTATGGTGTATTATGTGCTTTTGTTGCTGAGGTGTTTTTCCTGTTCTCACACTGTACTCCCCAAGGAGCATAGTCTGGGTTTTTTTTTTTTTTTTCTCCTCGCATTCCTCATGTTATGCTGTATTTTTCTTCAATTCCCTGTCTTCCTGTCCTGTCTACCCCCTTGTCATATATATTGTGTATGTATGGACAGGTTGATGGCTAATTTCGCTGGTACTTGTGACTAGTAACAATAAAGGGCTACTACTACTACTACTACTATAATCTTTAATCAAAATCTGAAAATGCTCCTCCCCTCTAAAATAATGGGCCTTCTCTGATGACATCAGTTTGACGGCTTGGGCATGAGCGTGACATCCTTAACCACTCCCCTCCAACTGTCAGTGTTCATTTATGAATGAAACGCCTACTTTACTACATCCAGTCAATTCGCAGTAGAAAAAACAAGCCATGCCCTCATTTTCCTCATTCAATATTCTGTTTTTCTCAGAAGTACGTCACAATATGGAAGTCAAGACGGTCGCAAACTTCCGGTTCACGCTGACTTTAATTAGTCTGTATGGCTAATAAAGTCATGAAAGAACATGATAAACGCTGAAAATACTGAAAAAGCATCAGCATTAGGAACACACTACTTCTTTTTCAACAGTCATAAATTAATCTCCCTGAGTGACACAATGCAGTTTATCATATTTACACAGTCATGTTTATAATGTATTGTGTTTTTCTCTTTTAGTTGGCACCTACATAATTAACTGAAGTGATTAACTCAAAGTGAACACACACACACGCGTGTCTATATTTCTAACAGGGGACTGTCACTCTACTCTGGCCAAGAGGGGACCAGTGTTTCTGGTCATTTTAAAGAAACAAAAACGACATACAATATTTTCTTTTACAGTCTTTTTTTTTCATACTATAACTACAAAAATGTATTAAAAAAAAACATGCCAAGAGGGGACATGCAACTTTGACCAATGTCTACCTATCCAACAGGGGACCTCCATAGCCTGCAATCAAATCAAATCAAATCAAATCACTTTTATTGTCACATCACCACAGCACAAGTGCCTTGGTGAGTGAAATTCTTGAGAGCGTGCTCCAAACAGTGCAAAAAACAAAAACAGTTTACATATAGACAGTACATATTTACAGACTGTACAGAAGACAATGTGCAAAATACACGTACACATACTCAATATACACAGTGTACTATAAAGACAGTCTTAGTTACCAATACACTATGTACACATTTTACATTATGTACACATCTAAACATTGTAGTATGTTAAGGTGCAACAGATTATAGATTTACAACAGATTAGTTGTGCAATAGATAGTTGTGCAAAGGTGCAACAGATTATACATATGCAATGTCGTGGATGTGCATTGTATGGTATCCAGTGATAGCAGGTAGGTTGTATTATTGCAGTGTGTGCGTGTAGTCCAGTGAACGGCGGTAAAGTGCAATGCATGGCATGGTGTGCGAGTGGGAGTGTGATGTAGGGTGAGTTAGTTCTGACTGTTCATTTGCCTGATAGCCTGAGGGAAAAAGCTGTCCCTCAGTCGGCTAGTGCGGGATCGGATGCTGCGGAGACGTCTCCCTGAGGGCAACAGAGAGAGCAGTCTGTGGGATGGATGGCTGGAGTCCTTGATGATCCTCCTGGCTTTCCTTATACACCGCCTGGTGTAGATGTCCTGGAGGGAGGGAAGCTCACCTCCAACAATGTGGCGGGCAGTTCGCACAACCCTTTGCAGAGCTTTGCAGGTTGCCAGCGGTGCTGTTTCCAAACCAGGCGGTGATGCAGCCGGTCAGGATGCTCTCCACAGTGCAGGTGTAGAAGGATCTGAGGATGCTGGGGCTCATTCCAAACTTCCTCAGCCGTCTCAGGAAGAAGAGGCGCTGATGTGCCTTCTTCAGCACTGCATCTGTGTGAGTGGACCATGTGAGATCCTCGGTGATGTGAACGCCGAGGAACTTAAAGCTGTTTACCCGCTCCACAGGTGTCTTGTCGATGGTGATGGGTGTGTGTTCTCTGCTCTGTCTCCTGAAATCCGCCACCAGCTCCTTGGTCTTGTCGATGTTGAGTGAGAGGTGGTTCTCCTGGCACCATTTAGTCAGGGTACTCGCCTCCTCTCTGTAGGCCGTCTCATCGTTGTCAGTGATCAGGCCTATCACCATTGTGTCATCGGCAAACTTGACGATGACGTTGGAGCTGTGTGTGGCTGCACAGTCATGTAGGTACAGGGAGTACAGGAGTGGGCTGAGAACGCAGCCCTGCGGAGCACCAGTGTTGAGGGTCAGCGGAGATGAAGTGTTGTTGCCCATTCTGACAACCTGACTTCTGCCTGTCAGGAAGTCCAGGATCCAGCTGCACAGAGATCTGTTCAGTCCCAGAGTCTGGAGCTTCTCAACCAGTGTGGCAGGCACTATGGTGTTAAATGCTGAACTATAATCCACGAACAGCATCCTCACATAGGTGTTCTTATTTTCCAGGTGGGAGAGAGCAGTGTGCAGGGTGAAGGCAATAGCGTCGTCTGTGGAACGGTTTCTGCGGTATGCAAATTGTAGTGGGTCCAGTGAGGCAGGCAGCACAGAGCAGATGTGGTCTCTGATGAGCTTCTCAAAACACTTGCTGAAGATGGGTGTCAGAGCAACGGGCCTCCAGTCGTTCAAGCATGTGATTTTATTTTTCTTAGGTATGGGCACAATGGTGGATTTTTTGAAGCACGAGGGAACCACAGACAGAGAGAGGGACAGATTGAAGATGTCTGTAAAAACCCCGGCTAGTTGGTAAGCGCATGCTTTGAGCACACGGCCTGGGATGCCATCCGGGCCCACAGCTTTGCGGATGTTCAACCGTTTGAAGGATCGAGTTACATCCGCGACAGAATCGAACTGTGTATAAACACAAAGCTGATTATTGGCAGTGAAGTCTTTTTTTATGTAACTTATAAACGTACGTGTGTGTGTGTGTGTGTGTGTGTGTGTGTGTGTGTGTATATATATATATATATATTAGTGCTGTCAAATGATTAATCACGATTAATCGCATCCAAAATAAAAGTTTTTGTTTATATAATATGTGTGTGTACTGTGTACATTTATTATGTATATATAATGTATTTACGTGTATATATTTATATTCATATAAATTATATCAAAATATAAATATATTTAATATATAAACGTAACATATTTTTCTTAAATATATACATGCATGTGTGTGTATTCATATATACATAATAAATATACACAGTACACACACATTTTATGCAAACAAAAACTTTTATTTTGAATGGGATTAATCGCGATTAATCATTTGACAGCACTAAATATATATATATATATACAGAGCTGGGTAGATTACTTACAAATTGTAATTCGTTACTGATTCCAAATTACATGACAAAAATTGTAGTCAGTAACGTAATCCATTACATTACATTACATATTTTAGGTAATATAATCAGATTACTTTTAGATTACTTTTGGATTACTTTTGACCTAACTTGTTTATCAGATTGATTTAAACAGGATAATCTTGTACCATAATGATGTAAAAATACACAGAGGGAGAAAATATATTCCTTTCACTGTAATTAACCAAATGAAGTGCATTAAAACATTATATTACATCAAGGTTTCCCAAACTGGTTCGTAAAGGAACTGCAGGGGGTTTGTGAGTTTAATGAAAGGCAAACATGTAATTAAATCATAAAAATGTAAAATTAAAATAAATCATTTTAAAATAACAATCAAAATAATTCACTTACTAAAAAAGAAGAAATATTTTATGTTTACCTGAGCACCATATGACCATTAACCAATGTCAGAGAACTGTGAACATGCAAATGTGATACTTAATTATTAAAATATTTATTTTAAAATCTCAGGGGTACTTAAAGGGGTCATTGATTATGATTTCACTTTTTTTAACTTTAATTAGTGTGTAATGTTGCTGTTTGAGCATAAACAACATCTGCAAAGTTACAATGCTCAAAGTTCAATGCAAAGGGAGATATTATCTATTACAGAATTGCTGATTGACCACCCTTTAAAGGGGACCTATAATGCCCCTTTTTACAAGATGTAAAAAAAGTCTCTGTTGTCCCCAGGGTGTATATGTGAAGTTTTAGCTCAATATACCCCATAGATAAATTTTTATAGCTTGTTAAAATTGCCACTTTTAGGGTGTGAGCCAAAACGCGCTGTT